>JAACNH010006807.1:0-16405 GCA_019447015.1 Hymenochirus boettgeri
TACTGTAGTTCTGGTTGGTACAGAGATACTATATAATATTGAGAATTGCTGGTATTAATACATATACTGTAGTTCTGGTTGGTACAGGGATACTATATAATATTGAGAATTACTGGTATTAATACATATACTGTAGTTCTGGTTGGTACGGGGATACTATATAATATTGAGAATTACTGGTATTAATACATATACTGTAGTTCTGGTTGGTATGGGGATACTATATAATATTGAGAATTACTGGTATTAATACATATAGATCTGGTTGATCCAGGGATACATTCCGATTGCCGTTTGGAGTCAGGAAGGAATTTTTTCCCCCTTTTTAGCTGTTTTTTTTGCCTTCATCTGGATCAAAACTCTTAGGGCTAGGCCACACTAGCGCGTTTTTGCATGTTCACGTTTTGCGCTTGCGTGCGTGACCGTGATTTTCGCTAACATGGAAATCGCGAGAACGTGAACGTTCCTGCGATTTCCGATTGCACGCCTGTCCGTGTTTTGCGGTGAGAAAATAATGCGCGCTTACGCACAGAAAGTGTGCGCGCTTCATGCGTTGTAGTGTGGCCTCAGCCTTAGGTAGGGTACGTAACATATATTTATGTCCTGGAAATCAATTTCCTGTTATCAAAACCGTTTCTCTAGTTTCAGCACTAGATGACATCATTTCACAAACACAACCATTATATTAACCATGGGAATTTTCCATGCTTTACTTAATGAAAGAATTAAACACCCTTAGTGGTAACCAGGGAGGAAAACTAAAATTTGTGGATGGACATGTTACAAGGAGTTATCAGCTTTACAAACATCATTCTGGTCTTGGTGTCACCGCCTTACTTCACGGTCAAATAAACCAATGAGACCAACAAGATTCACTCTCATTTGTTGGATTTTTGAACAAGAGGGGAGGTGGCACTGAATCTGGTAGCTCCATGTTGGATGTCCATCCAGACGTAAATATGTGTTTTACTCTGCCTGACTGGGTACAACTATCTGGAAGGGAATGGTTCATCCTTTAGACCCCTTGGAACTTGCACTTTGTTCCTGAAGCTTTGATACCCAATGTGGCCTTCATTAACACGATTACAGTATGTGTAACGTCCTTGGGTGAGAAAGCCATTGGAGATGTTAATTCCTCCCATGGTTACTAGTTACACTAGGGTATTGACTGGTTCCTCTTACTCATCATGTTCTTAGTATCTCCACCTGGTGTCTCCATCACCAACCGCAAATGTAATTCTATATCCCAAGGGACAAAAGGGCAGAGCCCCTGTAATTATAGACCAAGCATGGAATTAACAATTAACAATCATTATCATTATTCATTGTGTTGGACCGGGAGAAAGACAGTGTTGGATACTATATATACAGTATACATATAAATCATTATCTGTACAGGCGAGTATTCACCTTCCAGGGCCAGTTCAGTGCTGGAGGAATAGAAATCTCTATTTATTACATAGTTCTGGGACAGACGGGATTTATACGTAACCCAAATGAAGGCTGAAATCCCATGAGAAATCTCTGTAAGTATAATAAGATAATACAATTCATGTTATTATCATAACTCGTGTAGTAAACCTGGAAACCTTTGTTACTCTATATAGCTAGATGAATTTACTATCATTCCACGAAACATCCGTTTTGTATCGCTCAGCGCTGCCCCTTGTGGTACTTGTTAAAATTGGTCTTGAACTTTTGCTTAACTGTTTGCTGGTGTTACAAAAGTGAGTCCACAATCACATGAATACTGTGCTTACATACTTAACTATAAAGGGGATATTCGTTGGGTCCAAAGGACATTCACCTTCGGCTTGTGACTGACCAAAATTTCCCTCAGCCCCTGTACTGAAATATAGAGAGTCGACCATAGTGAACGTGACAGACCCTAACAATCTCCTTGTATTTTATTTTTAGGTGGTTGAGGTTCCTACTAGAAAAGGAGCTCTGTTGGATCTGGTAATATCTAACATTGTGGAGCGCATTATAGATATAAAGGTAACTGAAGGCTTAGGGAATAGTGACCATGAAATAGTGGCGTTTGGACTTTGTTATCGAAAGGAAAAGTGCGCTGGGTTAACAAAGACTTTTAATTTCCTGAAGGCAAATTTTCCCAGGTTAAAAGCAGCTCTTCAGAATGTCAACTGGGATAATGTATTATCAGGTAAAGGTACTGAACAGAAGTCATAGAGTACCGTATATACTCGAGTATAAGCCGACTCGAGTATAAGCCGAGGTACCCATTTTTGCCTCCAAAATGGGTAACACATGATTGACTTGAGTATAAGCCGAGGGTAGATAGTTGCCTAATACCATTCTACTGTAGATGTTTGGAAACAACAACTCCCAGCATGCTTTCGTTGCTGGGAGTTGTAGTTTCCAAACACCTATAGTAGAAATGTATTGGGTGCTACTGTATGGCCACCCTAGAGCCCCCCCAGTGTGCTACTGTATGGCCACCCTAGAGCCCCCCCAGTGTGCTACTGTATGGCCACCCCCCAGTGTGCTACTGTATGGCCACCCTAGAGCCCCCCCAGTTCACTTACTGTACCTGGACAGTCTTCAGTCTTCATCTCTCCAGTCTTCAGTCTTCATCTCTTCAGTCTTCAGTCTTCATCTCTCCAGTCTTCATCTGTCCAGTCTTCAGTCTTTATCCTTCAGTCTTCAGCTCTCCGCCGGTCTTCAGTCTTCAGCTCTTCTCCGGCTGCCGCTCGCTCTGTGCAGTTCCCAGTAGTTCTTCGCGGCTGCGCGATGACGTCATCCCGCCGGCGTGCGCGATGACATCATCTCGCACCCGCGAAGAACTACTGGGAACTGCCGGCTTTCCTTCGTGAATCGCGGCTGCAACTGGAATCAAGGTAAGTTTTCTATTGACTCGAGTATAAGCCGAGTCAAGGTTTTTAGGTTGATTTTTAAACTTAAAAACCTCGGCTTATACTCGAGTATATACGGTATACCGTATATACTGGAGTATAAACTGGGATAATGTATTATCAGGTAAAGGTACTGAACAGAAGTCATAGGGTATACCGTATATACTGGAGTATAAACTGGGATAATGTATTATCAGGTAAAGGTACTGAACAGAAGTCATAGGGTATACCGTATATACTGGAGTATAAACTGGGATAATGTATTATCAGGTAAATGTACTGAACAGAAGTCATAGAGTATACCGTATATACTGGAGTATAAACTGGGATAATGTATTATCAGGTAAAGGTACTGAACAGAAGTCATAGAGTATACCGTATATACTGGAGTATAAACTGGGATAACGTATTATCAGGTAAAGGTACTGAACAGAAGTCATAGAGTATACCGTATATACTGGAGTATAAAACTGGGATAATGTATTATCAGGTAAAGGTACTGAACAGAAGTCATAGAGTATAACCGTATATACTGGAGTATAAACTGGGATAATGTATTATCAGGTAAGGTACTGAACAGAAGTCATAGAGTATACCGTATACTGGAGTATAAACTGGGATAATGTATTATCAGGTAAAGGGACTGAACAGAAGTCATAGAGTGTACCGTATATACTGGAGTATAAACTGGGATAACGTATTATCAGGTAAAGGTACTGAACAGAAGTCATAGAGTGTACCGTATATACTGGAGTATAAACTGGGATAAGTATTATCAGGTAAAGGTACTGAACAGAAGTCATAGAGTATACCGTATATACTGGAGATAAAACTGGGATAACGTATTATCAGGTTAAGGTACTGAACAGAAGTCATAGAGTGTACCGTATATACTGGAGTATAAACTGGGATAACGTATTATCAGGTAAAGGTACTGAACAGAAGTCATAGAGTATACCGTATATACTGGAGTATAAACTGGGATAATGTATTATCAGGTAAAGGTACTGAACAGAAGTCATAGAGTGTACCGTATATACTGGAGTATAAACTGGGATAATGTATTATCAGGTAAGGTACTGAACAGAAGTCATAGAGTATACCGTATATACTGGAGTATAAACTGGGATAACGTATTATCAGGTAAAGGTACTGAACAGAAGTCATAGAGTGTACCGTTATCTGGAGTATAAACTGGGATAACGTATTATCAGGTAAAGGTACTGAACAGAAGTCATAGAGTTACCGTATATACTGGAGTATAAACTGGGGATAATGTATTATCAGGTAAAGGTACTGAACAGAAGTCATAGAGTGTACGTATATACTGGAGTATAAACTGGGATAATGTATTATCAGGTAAAGGTACTGAACAGAAGTCATAGAGTGTACCGTATAACTGGAGTATAAACTGGGATAATGTATTATCAGGTAAAGGGACTGAACAGAAGTCATAGAGTATACCGTATATACTGGAGTATAAACTGGGATAATGTATTATCAAGTAAGGTACTGAACAGAAGTCATAGAGTGTACCGTATATACTGGAGTATAAACTGGGATAATGTATTATCAGGTAAAGGTACTGAACAGAAGTCATAGAGTGTACCGTATATACTGGAGTATAAACTGGGATAATGTATTATCAGGTAAAGGTACTGAACAGAAGTCATAGAGTATACCGTATATACTGGAGTATAAACTGGGATAACGTATATCAGGTAAAGGTACTGAACAGAAGTCATAGAGTGTACCGTATATACTGGAGTATAAACTGGGATAACGTATTATCAGGTAAAGGTACTGAACAGAAGTCATAGAGTATACCGTATATACTGGAGTATAAACTGGGATAACGTATTATCAGGTAAAGGTACTGAACAGAAGTCAAGAGTGTACTGTATATACTGGAGTATAAACTGGGATAATGATTATCAGGTAAGGTACTGAACAGAAGTCATAGAGTGTACCGTATATACTGGAGTATAAACTGGGAATGTATTATCAGGTAAAGGTATGAACAGAAGTCATAAGTGTACCGTATATACTGGAGTATAAACGGGATAATGTATTATCAGGTAAAGGTACTGAACAGAAGTCATAGAGTATACCGTATATACTGGAGTATAAACTGGGATAATGTATTATCAGGTAAAGGTACTGAACAGAAGTCATAGAGTATACCGTATATACTGGAGTATAAACTGGGATAATGTATTATCGGGTAAAGGTACTGAACAGAAGTCATAGAGTGTACCGTATATACTGGAGATAAAACTGGGATAATGTATTATCAGGTAAAGGTACTGAACAGAAGTCATAGAGTATACCGTATATATGGAGTATAAACTGGGATAATGTATTATCAGGTAAAGGTACTGACAGAAGTCATAGAGTGTACCGTATATACTGGAGTATAAACTGGGATAATGTTATTACAGTAAAGGTACTGAACAGAAGTCATAGAGTATACCGATATACTGGAGTAAAAACTGGGATAATGTTATCAGGTAAAGGTACTGAACAGAAGTCATAGAGTGTACCGTATATACTGGAGATAAAACTGGGATAATGTATTATCAGGTAAAGGTACTGAACAGAAGTCATAGGAGTATACCGTATATACTGGAGTATAAACTGGGATAATGTATTATCAGGAAATAAGGAACAGAAGTCATAGAGTTGTACCGTATTATAGGAGTATAAACTGGGATAATGTATTATCAGGTAAAGGTACTGAACAGAAGTCATAGAGTGTACCGATATACTGGAGTAAAACTGGGATAATGTATATCAGGTAAGGTACTGAACAGAAGTCATAGAGTACCGTATATACTGGAGTATAACTGGGATAAATGTATTACGGTAAAGGTACTGAACAGAAGTCATAGAGTGTACCGTATTACTGGAGTATAAACTGGGATAAGCTAATCAGGTAAAGGTACTGAACAGAAGTCACGAGTGTACCGTATATACTGGAGTATAAAACTGGGATAATGTATTATCAGGTAAAGGTACTGAACAGAAGTCATAGAGTTACAGTATATATAGTGGAGTATAAAACTGGGATAATGTATTATCAGGTAAAGGTACTGAACAGAAGTCATAGAGTATACAGTATATAGTGGAGTATAAACTGGGATAATGTATTATCAGGTAAAGGTGCTGAACAGAAGTCATAGAGTATACAGTATATAGTGGAGTATAAACTGGGATAATGTATTATCAGGTAAAGGTGCTGAACAGAAGTCATAGTATACCGTATATACCGGAGTATAAACTGGGATAATGTATCAGGTAAAGGGACTGAACAGAAGTCATAGAGTATACCGTATATACTGGAGTATAAACTGGGATAATGTATTATCAGGTAAAGGTACTGACAGAAAGTCATAGAGTATACCGTATATACTGGAGTATAAACTGGGATAATGTATTATCAGGTAAAGGTACTGAACAGAAGTCATAGAATGTACCGTATTATATGGAGTTATAAACTGGGATAATGTATTATCAGGTAAAGGTACTGAACAGAAGTCATAGAAGTACCGTATATACTGGAGTTAAACTGGGATAACTGATTATCGGTAAAGGTACTGAACAGAAGTCAAGAGTATACCGTATATACTGGAGTTAAACTGGGATAATGTTATCATGGTAAGGTACTGAACAGAAGTCATAGAGTGTACGTATATACTGGAGTATAAACTGGGATAATGTATTATCAGGTAAAGGTACTGAACAGAAGTCATAGAGTGTACCGTATATACTGGAGTATAAACTGGGATAATGTATTATCAGGTAAAGGTACTGAACAGAAGTCATAGAGTGTACCGTATATACTGGAGTATAAACTGGGATAATGTATTATCAGGTAAAGGTACTGAACAGAAGTCATAGAGTGTACCGTATATACGGAGTATAAACGGGATAATGTATATCAGGTAAAGGTACTGAACAGAAGTCATAGAGTGTACCGTATATAATGGAGTATAAACTGGGATAATGATTATGGTAAAGGTACTGAACAGAAGTCATAGAGTGTACCGTATATACTGGAGTATAAACTGGGATAATGATTATCAGGTAAAGGTACTGAACAGAAGTCATAGGTGTTACCGTATATACTGGAGATATAAACTGGGATAATGTTTATCAGGTAAAGGTATGAACAGAAGTCATGAGTATACCGTATATACTGGAGTATAAACTGGGATAACGTATTATCAGGTAAAGGTACTGAACAGAAGTCATCGAGTGTACCGTATATACTGGAGTATAAACTAGGATAATGTATTATCAGGTAAATGTACTGAACAGAAGTCATCGAGTGTACCGTATATACTGGAGTATAAACTAGGATAATGTATTATCAGGTAAATTACTGAAAAGAAGTCATAGAGTATACCGTATATAGTGGAGTATAAACTGGGATAATGTATTATCAGGTAAAGGTACTGAACAGAAGTCATAGAGGTACAGTATAGTGGAGTATAAACTGGGATAAGTTATATCAGGTAAAGGTGCGAACAGAAGTCATAGGTATACGATTATAGTGGAGTAAAACTGGGATAATGTATTATCAGGTAAAGGTGCTGAACAGAAGTCATGAGTATACCGTTATATCGGATAGTAAAAATGGGATAGTATTATCAGGTAAAGGGACTGAACAGAAGTCATAGAGTATACCGTATATACTGGAGTATAAAACTGGGGTAATGTATTATCAGGTAAAGGTACTGAACGAAGTCATAGAGTAACCGTATATACTGGAGTATAAACTGGGATAATGTATTATCAGGTAAAGGTACTGAACAGAAGTCATAGAATGTACCGTATATACTGGAGTATAAACTGGGATAATGTATTATCAGGTAAAGGTAATGAACAGGAGTCATAGAATGACCGTATATACTGGAGTATAAACTGGGATAAGATTATCAGGTAAAGGTACTGAACAGAAGTCATAGAGTATACCGATATACTGGAGTATAAACTGGGATAATGTATTATCAGGAAAGGTACTGAACAGAAGTCATAGAGTGTACCGTATATACTGGAGTATAAACTGGGATAATGTATTATCAGGTAAAGGTACTGAACAGAAGTCATAGAGTGTACCGATTATACTGGAGATAAACTGGGATAATGTATTATCAGGTAAGGTACCGAACAGAAGTCATAGAGTGTACCGTATATACCGGAGTATAAACTGGGATAATGTATTATCAGGTAAAGGTACTGACAGAAGTCATAGAGTGTACCGTATATACGGAGATAAACTGGGATAATGTATTATCAGGTAAGGTACTGAACAGAAGTCATAGAGTGTACCGTATATACTGGAGTATAAACTGGGATAAGTATTATCAGGTAAAGGTACTGAACAGAAGTATAGAGTGTACCGTATATACCGGAGTATAAACTGGGATAATGTATTATCAGGTAAAGGTACTGAACAGAAGTCAGAGATTACCGTATAACTGGAGTATACTGGGATAACGTATTATCAGGTAAAGGTACTGAACAGAAGTCATAGAATGTACCGTATATACTGGAGTATAAACTGGGATAATGTATTATCAGGTAAAGGTACTGAACAGAAGTCATAGAGTATACCGTATATACGGGTATAAACTGGGATAACGTATTATCAGGTAAAGGGAACTGACAGAAGTCATAGAGTATACCGTAATACTGGAGGATAAAACTGGGATAACGTATTATCAGTGGTAAAGGTATGAACAGAAGTCAGAGTGTACCGTATATACTGGAGTATAAACTGGGATAAGTATATCAGGTAAAAGTACTGAACAGAAGTCATAGAGTATACCGTATATACTGGATATAAACGGGATATATGTATTATCATAGGTAAAGGTATGAAGAAGTCATAGAGTGTAACGTATATACTGGAGTAGTTAAACTGGGATAATGTATTATCAGGTAAAGGTACTGAACAGAAGTTCATAGAGTGTACCGTATATACTGGAGTATAAACTGGGATAATGTTATCAGGTAAAGGTACTGAACAGAAGTAAGAGTGTACCGTATATACTGGGTATAAACTGGGATAATGTATTATCAGGTAAAGGTACTGAAACAGAGTCATAGAGTGATACCGTATATACTGGAGTGTAAAACTGGGATAATGTATTTCAGGTAAAGGTACTGAACAGAAGTCATAGAGTATACCGTATATACTGGAGTATAAACTGGGATAATGTATTATCAGGTAAAGGTACTGAACAGAAGTCATAGAGTATACCGTATATCATGGAGTATAAACTGGGATAATGTATATCAGGTAAGGACTGAACAGAAGTCATAGAGTATACCGTATATACTGGAGTATAAACTGGGATAATGTATTATCAGGTAAAGGTACTGAACAGAAGTCATACAGTGTGTACCGTATATACTGGAGTATAAACTGGGATAATGTATTATCAGGTAAAGGTACTGAACAGAAGTCATAAGTGTACCGTATATATGGAGTATAAATGGAAATGTATTATCAGGTAAAGGTACTGAACAGAAGGCATAGAGTGTACCGTATATACTGGAGTATAAACTGGGATAATGTATTATCAGGTAAAGGTACTGAACAGAAGTCATAGGTGTACCGATATACTGGAGTATAAACTGGGATAATGTTATCAGGTAAAGGTACTGAACAGAAGTCATAGAGTGACCGTATAACTGGAGTATAAACTGGGATAATGTATTATCAGGTAAAGGGACTGAACAGAAGTCATAGAGTATACCGTATATACTGGAGTATAAACTGGGATAATGTATTATCAGGTAAAGGGACTGAACAGAAGTCATAGAGTATACCGTATATACATGGAGTATAAACTGGGATAATGTATTATCAGGTAAAGGTACTGAACAGAAGTCATGAGGTATACCATATACTGGAGTAAAACTGGGATAATGTATATCAGGGAAAGGACTGAACAGAAGTCATAGAGTATACCGTATATGGAGTATAAACTGGGATAATGTATTATCAGGTAAAGGTACCGAACAGAAGTCATAGGGTTACCGTATATACTGGAGTATAACTGGGATAATTATTATCAGGTAAAGGTACTGAACAGAAGTCATGAGTGTACCGTATATACGGAGTATAAACTGGGATAATGTATTATCAGGTAAAGGTACTGAACAGAAGTCATATAGAGTTACCGTATATACTGGAGTATAAACGGGATAATGTATTATCAGGTAAAGGTACGAACAGAAGTCATAGGTATACGTATATACTGGAGTATAAACTGGGATAATGTATTATCAGGTAAAGGTACCGAACAGAAGTCATAGAGTATACGTATATACTGGAGTATAAACTGGGATAGTATTATCAGGTAAGGTACTGAACAGAAGTCATAGAGTGTACCGTATTACTGGAGTATAAACTGGGATAATGTATTATCAGGTAAAGGTACTGAACAGAAGTCATAGAGTGTACCGTATATACTGGAGTATAAACTGGGATAATGTATTATCAGGTAAAGGTACTGAACAGAAGTCATAGAGTGTACCGTATATACTGGAGTATAAACTGGGATAAGTTATATCAGGTAAAGGTACTGAACAGAAGTCATAGAGTGTACCGTATATACTGGAGTATAAACTGGGATAATGTATTATCAGGTAAAGGTACTGAACAGAAGCCATAGAGTATACCGTATATACTGAGTTAAAACTGGGATAATGTATTATCAGGTAAAGGTACTGAACAGAAGTCATAGAGTGTACCGTATATACTGGAGTATAAACTGGGATAATGTATTATCAGGTAAAGGTACTGAACAGAAGTCATAGAGTGTACCGTATATACTGGAGTATAAACTGGATAATGTATATACAGGTAAAGGTACTGAACAGAAGTCATAGAGTGTACCGTATATATGGAGTATAAACTGGGAAGATGTATTATCAGGAAAGTACTGAACAGAAGTCATAGAGTACCGTATATACTGGAGTATAAACTGGGATAATGTATATCAGGTAAAGGTACTGAACAGAAGTCATAGAGTATACCGATATTACTGGAGTATAAACTGGGATAATGTATTATCAGGTAAAGGTACTGAACAGAAGTCATAGAGTTACCGTATATACTGGGTATAAACTGGGATAATGTATTATCAGGTAAAATGTACTGAACAGAAGTCATAGAGTGTACCGTATATACTGGAGTATAAAATGGGATAATGTATTATCAGGTAAAGGTACTGAACAGAAGTCATAGAGTGTACGTATATACTGGAGTATAAAACTGGGATAACGTATTATCAGGTAAAGGTACTGAACAGAAGTCATAGAGTGTACGTATATATGGAGTATATATAAACTGGGATAATGTATTATCAGGTAAAGGTACTGAACAGAAGTCATAGAGTGTACCGTATATACTGGAGTATAAACTGGGATAATGTATTATCAGGTAAAGGTACTGAACAGAAGTGGACTGTGTTTAAGGGGATTTTAAGCCAGTTCACATCTAAATTTATACCCTTGGTAAATAAATATAAAAAAAATAAATACACGCCCATGTGGCTTAAATGGTATCTCTACTTAAAAAATTGGAATTGAAGCTGTGGATCCTGATATATCTTATTTTGAAATAACAGTATGCACAGGGAAATACTTGTCATTCAAAACAAAATGGTTATATGTTTGACCACCCCCTGACCTCTAAGGAGCTCCCTCCAAGAATGCAAATGGCCTATGGCTGCCTGACAACTTACCTTTGTATCAAGTGACTCGCCTTGCAGCCAGCAGTAGGGGAAAGAAAACTTAACACTGCAGTTGTTGTACTGCTTCATGTAAAATGACAGAAATGAATCTTTATGGGTGTGGCCACACTACGACGCCAAAGAAACTGCACAGTTACATTTCCGGTGGGCGTTGCCATACTGAGTTTTGCAAATATGCAGATCGCATTGCTCTGATTAGCGGGTCACAGGGCAGTGCTGCTAGTGCAATCAGTCAAGACAGATCACAGTGTGGCCTAGCCCACAGGGTTATGTGATCACAGCTAGTTTTACGGTCATAAACACAAACACTGATACTCTCAACTCCCACACAGACACAGGTAACACACCTAGGGCTGTCATACATACTAATCAGCACCCCCTCCATGTTTGTGTTGTTCTTCATAGACTGACTGACAAATCCATCATAGGGGATAAGAGAAGGTATTTTACTGATACCAGGAACATGAATATCATAGAGAGCTGTAATACAATGATAATAAGCCTTGGTGGCCTCTAGAGGCTAACTACAATATAACACACCATAAAAACCAGAGAAATTCAAATTTCTATGTAGCCCCCCATTTTTGGGATTGGCCAACTTGTTTTGCTATAGTATATATAAGGCAGCTTACTCGAACGTTCGCTGTATTTGGGTTTTAGCTCTAACCCTGGTGATGACGCCGTATTTCCCCTTTAATCACACAGTACAGCTTGAGTAATATCACAAACAGACACTAAAGTGATAATAAAAGTGTAAAAGGGTTAAACAACGTAGTTATTATGTAAATATAAATCCTTTCTATACACACATATATTAGCATAGCAAATAACAGCGCCTATTGTTAACAATATTCTCTATACTCCTATACACATATAAATGTACTGGTACTTTAATAGATCCTTAGACAAAGTATAGTTCTAGAGCAATTTGGGTGTGCACCCCTAAAGTGAAGATCCCTGTATAGTGGCTTCGTCCAGGCCTTATGTTAGAGCTCATTCAGTGTTTGTAATCCATACAGGGTTAATTGGCACCACAGTCACCTGGACTGGAGAATCCCAACAACACACTTATATCCAGAGGCAAATGCAGTTTACTGGTAATAATGAACTGGGTATTGAAGATTAATATGGTCTCTGAGGACTGGCAGTGAAGGGGGTCTCAGGTACACCTGTATATCTGGGCCTCTTCTGTGCTTAGCAGGACCCTATGCAGCACACTGCACTACTCACAGTTGGGAGTCACTGGACAGTCACACAGTCAGACTCAGAACTTGACACAGTTTATCATCAACTTTTCCCACAGCTTTCTCAAAGTAACTTTCTAATGCGTGTGTCTTCTTCTCTCAGTCCACAGCAGCAGCAGCTCCTTGCAGTCTGTCTCTGACTCCGCCCACACGGCAGTCTCCTCCCTCCTTCCTCCCAGGATTCCTTAGCTCTCCTTCCTTAAATTGACTAGTCCTTCCCATTGGGCTGCGTCAGTCATGTGACAGCTTTAGCAATTGCCATATTGGAAAGGGGAATACCTTAAATAAAATCTATTTGTCAGTGTTCCTATCCCCAGACAGAGTGGCTGAATTTCACAATGTCCAGACAGGTAAGAGAAAAGTTCTTAAGCAAACTTAACCATTTCTTTATTTTATTTTACAGGGGGTCACATCTATATGTTAAATATAATCAGATGATGTGGCTTTCTGGTGGCTTGCCTGCTCTCGTGACATATAACATCTCTCCACCTTCCTGTACCATTTCTGCTGGTACTGACACTCCATTGTCCATTGCATCACTAATGGCTCCTCTGCCTGAAGTGTTCTTGGTTCTGTGTCTGTTCCATAGCTAAATGTGCTTCACTCTTCTCATTCTGATTTCTTTGGAGTGTGACCCTCTTCTATGTTTATGATCCACCAAGGGTTGGATACTTGAGAGGAGTAAGCACTCATACTTGAACAGAGTACTAAAGGATAAGATAATTACTTTTTTACCCTTAAAGATGATGTCATTCTGCACTGAAAGTTCATCCCTTATATGGATGGTTCATGTTGTTTATAATCTGACCAGCCTTCAATATTCCTTTCTTTAAGATCTGCCGTTTATGATCCTTTTCTGTATAGGTCTGTGTTTCTTTTAAACTGTCTTTCCACACTGCTAAGTATTCGCACATGTCTCATTCCTCATCTGTGGCATTAGGTAGGTAATTAGGTATTGGGTAGGTAATTAGGTAGGTAATTAGGTATTAGGTTGGTCTGTGGCATTAGGTAGTTAATTAGGCATTGGGTAGGTAATTAGGCATTAGGTAGGTAATTAGGTATTGGGTAGGTAATTAGGCATTAGGTAGGTAATTAGGTATTGGGTAGGTAATTAGGTATTGGGTAGGTAATTAGGCATTGGGTAGGTAATTAGGGCCAAAATTCGGTAGGTAAATTAGGTATGGGTTAGGTTAGGTATTGGGTAGGATAGGTGGTAATTAGTAATTAGTTGGTTGTAGATTAGGGTAGTAACTTAGGCATTGGTAGGTAATAGGCATTAGGTAAGGTAATTAGGTTAATTGGGTGAGTGGTAATTAGGTATTGGTAGGTAATTAGGCATTAGGTAGTAATTAGGTATTGGGTAGGTAATAGGCATTAGGTTAAGGGTAATTAGGCAGTAGGAGTTAATTAGGTATTGCAGGTAGGTAATTAGGCTATTAGGTAGGGAGTATTAGGTATTGGGTAGGTAATTAGGCATTAGGTAGGTAATTAGGTATTGGGTAGGTATTAGGCTTAGGTAGGTAATAGGTATTGGGTAGTAATTAGGTATTGGGGTAATTAGGTATTGGGTAGGTAGTAGGCATTAGGTAAGGTAATTAGTGCATTAGTAGGTAGGTAATTAGGCATTAGGTAGGTAATTAGGTATTGGGTTAGTAGATAGGTATTAGGTATCGTGGCTAGGTAAGTGTATTATGTGGCATTAGGTAGGTAATTAGGTTTGGTAGGTACCATGTGGCATTATGACTAGGTAATTTAAGGTATAGGTAGGTCTAGGCATTAGTTAAGGTAATTAGGTTATTAGGTCGGTCTGTGGACATTAGGTACCGGTAATTAGGTATTAGGTGTAGGTCGTGGCATTAGGTAGGTAATTAGGTATTAAGGTAGGTCTGTGGCATTAGTTAGGGATGTATGGTATTAGTAGGTCTGTGCATTTAGGTAGGTAATTAGGTCATTGGTAGGCGTGTTGGCATTAGGTAGGTAATTAAGGTATTAGGTAGGTCTGTGGCATTAGTTACGATAATTAGGTATTAGGTAGGTCTGTGGTCATTAGGTAGGTAATGTAGTATTAGGTAGGTCTGTGGCATGTGGTCAGGTTAATTAGGTATTCGGTAGGTTCTTGGCTTAGGTAGGAATTAGGGTATTAGAGGTCTGTGGATTAGGTAGGTAGTTAGGTAAGGTATAGGTGGGTCGTGGCAGTTAGGTAGGTAATTAGGCATTAGGTAGGTAATTAGGTATTAGGTAGGTCTGTGGCATTAGGTAGGTAGTTAGGTATTAGGTGGGTCTGTGGCATTAGGTAGGTAATTAGGTATTAGGTAGGTCTGTGGCATTAGGTAGGTAATTAGGTATTAGGTAGGTCTGTGGCATTAGGTAGGTAATTAGGTATTAGGTAGGTCTGTGGCATTAGGTAGGTAATTAGGTATTAGGTAGGTCTGTGGCATTAGGTAGGTAGGTAATAGGCATTAGGGTAGGTTAATTAAGTAGGATTGGGTAGTAGTAGATTAGGCAAAGTTGTAGGTAATTAGGCATTAGGTAGTAATTAGGTATTGGGTAGGTAATTAGGCAGTAGTAGGAATTAGGTAATTGGGTAGGTTTAGGATTAGGTTAGGTAGGTAATTAGGTATTTAGGTAGGTCGTGGCTAGGTAGGTAATTAGGTATAGTGTAGGTCTGTGGCATTAGTAGGTGGGGGGTAGTTAGGTATTAGGTAGGTCTGTGGCATTAGGTAGGTAATTAGGTATTAGGTAGGTCTGGGGCATTAGGTAGGTAATTAGGTATTAGTAGGTCTGTGGCATTAGGTGAGTATTAGGTATTAGGTAGGTCTGTGGCTTAGGTAGATAATTAGGTATTAGGTAGGTCTGTGGCATTAGGTAGGTAATTGGTATTAGGTGGTCTGTGGCATTAGGTAGGTAAGGTTATTAGGTATGTCTGTGGCATTAGGTAGTAATTAGGTATTAGGTAGGTCGTGGCATTAGGAGTAGTTGGTATTAGGTGGTCTTGTGGCATTAGGTAGGTAATTAGGTATTAGGTAGGTCTGTGGCATTAGTAGGTAATTAGGTATTAGGTAGGTCTGTGGCATTAGGTAGGTAATAGGTATAGGTTGTGGACTAGGTAGGTAATTAGGTATTAGGTGGTCGTGGCAATTAGGTAGGTAATTAGGTATTAGGTAGGTCTGTGCATTTTAGGGTGTTTAGGTATTAGTAGGTCTGTGGCATTAGGTAGGTAATTAGGTATTAGGTAGGTCTGTGGCATTAGGTAGGTAATTAGGTATTAGGTAGGTCTGTGCATTAGTAGTAGGTATAGGGATTAGGTAGGCCTGTGGCATTACGGAATGGAAAGGGCCTTTAGGGAGTATAAAAACTGTAACAAGGAGTGTAAGAAAGCAATCAAACTAGCTAAAATTAATAATGAAGTTAGGATAGCTGAACAGAAAGACTAAAGCTTACAAACAATATAATACACAAGTCTCTGCACTTTCAATGGAGAGGTGCAGTGGCGAGAATCCTATTAGAAATCCTTATT
>JAACNH010006808.1:0-16403 GCA_019447015.1 Hymenochirus boettgeri
GTCTAGTTTATGTTGACTCCCTATCCCTCCCAAATTTCCTTTGTAAATATGAATTAATTGGGAAACGTTTACACAGCATGGTGCTATGCTACGATTAGACGCTACAGTTCCCCCAACAATCATCCCACCTCTTAAAAGCTTGCGGTACACACAGTAAACGATAAAGCCCCGATTACGTCGGAATACGACGGGTTATCGGGGCTTTATCGTTTACTGGTGTACGTCGTTTTCCCACAGACGACGGGTGCGCGCGGCCGCCGAACGATCGGTCGGCGTACGCTCGTTCGGGAAAGGGCGAAACACACGATGATTGTGAACACACAGTCCCGAGCGTTCTCCCTATAGGGAGAAACGCTCGGGACTCGGTGTATGCAGACTTTGAACTACCCGGATGGCAGACCGGATCTTGCAGATCATCTGTCATCTTTCAGAAATCTGTATGTGTGTACCTAGCTTAACATGTGCAAATTAGGATCGTCACCAGCATTTCCACTTACATAATCCCTCCAGATGCATCCAGGAGAGAACGGGCATGCCTGCTTATACCAAAAGACAAACAAAATTTAAGCACACTTTCAAATTCTTTATTTAACATGTGTACAAGGTGGCAACTGACACAGTGTACATTCTTCATATCCTGAGTGTGGAAACCAAAGTATTGAAAATAACAAATTGTTAGATGAAACAGTGCTGGGACAACCTATAACATGGAAATTCACGGTTAAAGAAGAGATTTCAAACACCCTTCTTTATCTTATAAAATACATAGTGTGACACTTTTATATGCGAGCTGCAGTGGATATATCCGTATAAAAATCACTCAGCTATGTCCACTAAGGGACTCTATTTCTTATATCTCCCACTTATCTCTCCGCCATTCCAGGCCCACACTAAAACAAGTTTTTAGCACACAATTGCGCATGAGGGGTTGAAGATTTGGTTTTTTTTAACTTTTTAAAATGGAAATTGCGGGAAATGCAAAAAGTGACGTAATTTCAGATGCGCAACGTTTGGTTTGCGTGCATCATTTTGTTATGCAAACGCGTTTTTTTATAGTAAAATTATAAAAACGCATGCAAAACAATGAACACACCGGTGACAATGTGCAGGGAGAATTCGCAATCGCAGCAATAAACGCTCATTGATTGGTGCGCGGATTTAGTGCGTTAGTGGGGCCTCAGCCTAAATTCACTAAACCGAACCTGCCTGGAGCTGCTTCCTTCAACCTCAAAACCAATGTCCCTCTCCACAAAGATTTGTTTAAACCGCATTACGAGGCTGGGCTGGGATGTTGCTTGCAACAGGTGTGAGAGAAGGTAGCTTGAGGGCAAGTTTTAAAATTAAGGTGGGGGGAATGGGACAAGGCTTAGAATTTAAAATGTGAAATGGGGTGTGAAGGATGAAAGGGAACCCAGTGATACGTATGTAGTATAAGAAATTAATGCGCCCCGTCACATTATAATATAAGGATATTACATGTAGGGGGGCATATCCCTTATACTTCTTTAAAGGAGAAACTAAACCCAATTTTTACACTCCAGAATTGAACAATTCCCCGTAAAAAACACCAATTAAACTTAACAATAGCTACAGTGAAATAGCATTAAAGTCAATTTTCCATGAAGAACTGATGTGTAAAATAACTGTTGTATGCAAAGTTTACTGGCCCACACCCCTGATCTCAGGCCACATGCTCCCTTGACTATTCCTGTTACAAGTGTCTTTCTTAGCGCCTGATTGGCTAGAGGCTACTAGTGGGTGTCACCAACTGTAACAAGTTCCTGCTATCTTAGGACTGAGCATGTTCAGGCTGTAAGAACATAATGGGTCAGAGTGACCAAACTGTGCGATATTGGAACAGGACAAATAAGACACAAACATCATGTTAGACGTTACATTTCTCAAAACCATATAAAATGAGAAGTGAGACACTGATCAGTGTTTTATTCAGGAAAGATCTGCCTTTCATAATTCAATGTGATTCTGAGGACTTTAGTATCCTTTAACTACAGCAGACCGCCATCTTATCTAAAGCAATCTCTAATACAGCAGGACCGCCCATATTACTACAGCAATCTCTAAATACAGCAGGGAACGCCATCTTTATTCGACGCAATCTCTAACTACAGCACAGACTCCGTTCTTTATTCTACAGCAAATCTCTAACTACAGCAGACCTCCATCTTTACTTACAGCAATCTCTAAACTACAGTCAGAACCGTCAATCTTTATCTACAGCAATCTCAACTACAGCGACCGCCATCTTATTACAGCTAATCTCTACTATCAGCAGACCGCCTCTTTATCTACAGCAATCTCTAAAATAAAGCAGACCGCCATCGCTTATCTACAACAATCTCTAACTACAGCAGACTGTCACGTTTATCTAGCAGGGGGGGGGGGGGGGGCCATTCTGAACTACCAGACAGCCCGCCATCTTTTCTACAACAATCTCTAACTACAGCAGACCGCCATCTTTATCACAGCAAATCTCTAACTACAGCAGACCGCCATCTTATCTACAGCAATCTCTAGAACTACAGGCAGACACCCCATCTTTATACGACAGCATCTCTAACTACAGCAGACCTCCATCTTTATCTACAGCAACTCTACTACGAGACCGCCATACTTATCTACAGCCAATCTCAACTCACCGCAGACCTCCATCTTATCTAAGCAATCTCTAATACAGCAGTGACCGCCAATCTTTATCTACAGGCAATTCTAACTACAGCAGGACCGCCTCTTTATCTACAGCAATCTCTAACAGCCAGCAGCCGCCCTCTTTATCTACAGCAATCTCTAACTGCCAGCAGACCGCCCATCTGTATCTTACAGCAATCTCTGTAAACTGCAGCAGACCGCCATTCTGATCTACAGGCAAGCTCTAACTGCAGGCAGGACCTCCATCGTTATCTACAGCAATCTCTAACGCAGCAGACCTCCATCTTTATCTACAGCAATCTCTAACTACAGCAGACCTCCAATCTTTACCTACAGAGCAATCTCTAACTACAGCAGACCGCAATCTTTATCTACAGCATTCTTCTAAACTGCTAGAGACATCCATCTTTATCTACAGCCAATCTCTAAAAACTAATAGCAGACCGCCATCTTTATATACACAATCTCTAACTACAGCAGGACCGCCATCTTGATATACAGCAATCTTCTAACTAAGCAGACCGCATCTTTATCTACCAGCAATCTCTAACTGCAGCGACCGCCATCTTTATCTACAGCAAATCTTAACTACACAGACCGCCATCTTTATCTACAGCAAATTCTAAATACAGGCAGTGACCGCCATCGTTACTACAGCACTCTCTAACACTGCAGACCGCATCTTTATCTACAGGCAATCTCTAACTACAGAGACCGCCATCTATTATCTACAGCAATCCTTCTAAACTACAGCAGCCCGCCATCTTTATCACAGCTTACTTCTAATCTGCAGCAGACCTCACTTCTAATCTACAGAATATCTAACACAAGCAGGGACCTCCATCTTTACCTCAGCAATCGCTAACTAAGCAGACCTCCATCTTTATCTACAGCAATCTCAAATACAGCAGACCTCCATCTTTACCTTACAGCAATCTTCTAAACTGTTTACCCAGCAGACCTCCATCTTTATCTACAGCAATCTCTAACTACAACAGACCTCCATCTTTATCTACGAGCAATCTCTAACTACAGCAAGCCAGACCTCCATTCTTATCTACCGCAATCTCTACTACAACGACTCCATCTTTAGCTACAGCAATCTCAACTACAGCAGACCGCCCATCTTTATCACAGCAATCTCTAACTACAGGCAGACGCCCATTTATCTACAGCAATCTATAACTACAGCAGAACGCCATCTTTATCTACAGCAATCTCTAACTACCGCAGGCACCTCCATCTTTACCTACAGCACTCTCTAACTACAGCAGACCCCCATCTTTACCTACAGCACTCTCTAACTACAGCAGCCGCCATCTTTATCTAAGCAATCTCTAAACTGCAGCAGACCGCCATCTTATCTACAGCAACTCTCTAACTCCAGGCAGACCCGCCTCTACTACAGCAATACTCTAAACTACAGAGAACTCCATCTTACCTGACAGCAAAGATCCAATACAGCAGGGGACCGTCCCATCTTTATCTACAGCATTTCTCTAACTAAGGCAGGACCGCCATCTTTATCTACAGCAATCTTAAACTACAGCAGACCGCCATCTTATCTACAGCAAATCTCTAAACTACACAGACCGCCAGCTCTTAATTACAGCAATCTTAACTGCAGCAGACCCGCAATTTATCCTACGCAATCTCTAATCACAGCAGGACCTACCATCTTTACCTAAGAATCTAACTACAGCAGACAGCCATCTTTTATCTACAGCAATCTCTAAACACAGGAGACCGCCATCTTTAGCTACAGCAATTCTAAAATACAGCAGACCGCCATCTTTATCTACAGCAATCTCTAAACTACAGCAGACCGCCAGCTTATCTACAGCAATCCGAACTACAGCAGACTCCATCTTACCTACAGCAATCTTACTACAGCAGACCTTCATCTTTACCTACATGCAACTCAACTGACAGCGACCGCCATCTTTATCACAGAATCTTAACTACAGCAGGACCGCAATCTTTATCTACAGCAATATCTAACTACGCAGACCTCCATCTGTACCTACAGCAATCTCTAAAACTACAGCAGACCTCCTCTTACTACAGCAATCTTACAGCTAGCTGGGATTGTGTGGATGAGTAGTAATAGTTTTTCCATCTTCTCAGTTACAATTATCGTTTTGTTTTTTTTTAACTTTTATAAACGTGCTTTTTTTGGTACATTGGCCTTAAAGTTGAGTAGGTTTTGGTTTTTTAATCATTCATATTCAAAATGGAAAACAGAAATAAGGATGATTTTGGACTTGAAGTAGTGTTTTTTTTTTATTATTTACATATCCTTTAAAAAAAAAAGAAAACCTTAGGCACAGTTATACAAACATGAGAATATCAGCTATTAACAGGATTGTGCCTTGACGTGGGTCCTAAGTTTGCTGGGATCCTAAAAAAAAGACAAAAAGATCATCAGATGAAATCAATACGGTATTTCATCATGGCAGGAATTCTACTAGGGCACCGTAGCCATGGTTCTAGGGCGCACGCAATCTTCTAGGGGGGGATGGCATAAAAATCTTAGCAGCAGGTGCAACTGTAAGATAGCAATTGAAGAGGAGCCACCTAGCTCTAATTGTTGCAGGGTCTCCAGGCGTGTTTGGTTATGACCTCACAGATGTGTGTGACATGGGTCCTATTCAAGATTTGACGTGGCCACCTTCTTTCTCTAAATCGTTACCACTCAGTATTAGTGTAAACACAGCTGAGGGCTGACATATCATTAGGATGCAGGAGGAGGATAGAGTGATCCACATAACATCAGTACCTTGTAAATGACATTATTATTGATGCCTTGAGCCCTTTGTTCCTCCTTTTAACCATTTCCATTGGTGTCCAGTTCATGTATACATATTCTGACCCGCAGCTAACAAACACATCTGGACTCGGCTGCGGGTTCATTAACGGCAGGGATTTAACCAGGAAATAGCCGCATCTACATAGGGGAGCAGACAATGCAAGTTATTACTGAAAGCTATAGTCTTTACCTGATACAGAGAAGTATTTTCTCTGGGAGTCTGTCCCATACTGATTGTGAGCTGTACAGGTTTAGTTTCCCTCGTGTATCTTTTTTTACCCCCTGTATCCTGATGGAACGACTGTTCATGGGCGAGATGTTTATGTTCCTGTCGGGGTTTCCCAGGTGTACGTGGGAAGGGGGGAGACCGTCCGCCCTCACAAGTCAAAGTGACGTTCTCACCCTCGGGCGCTGGTGATTTCCGGCTCCACTTCCAACTATTATTTTAGGCTTGACTGGAAACAAAATAGAACAGCCGTATGATAATAGAACATAACTTCCACCATGACTTGCAGAGCTACACAAATCCCTTACTGCTTCAATGGAAGGCATTGACCGATGTTCACAGAAAACCTTGATTCATCCAATGGCCACACACTCCTGGACATCCCCTATGGTGAGGGCCAAGAGCAAATATTTAGCCTCCCAGAAGACCAATGGTGAAGAAGCATGGATAGGGCCCCATCATAGTTTTTACAGGGGGGACCCAGTGATTACTAGTTATACCACTGGTCATGCATGAGACGCTAAAGGACAGTGACTATCAATGCAAATGGCACAACAAGATCTTTGATAACGCACCACTCCCAACCCAGGAAAATGTTAGTTTGCTATAGAAATGAAATATAGTTACCCTTTACCTAATTCGCCATTAGATTGCCACAGATGGAATTATCGTACTGGTTGGGCGATAATCTGCCTCTGTTTATCTTCCCCGTGTTTTTTTGCACCCGTGCAGATATACGTTCCGTAATGGCCCTGGTTCTTGGCCTGGATGGTGATGCTGCGATGTCGTCTGGAGAACGTTGGAATCAGACGGAGTCTCCCAGCTGTAGAACGGGAGGGGGGATTCCATTAAGATTCACAAGTCAGATTCACTCTCATCGCCTTCAGGCACAGGAGGGGCAGGGCGCAGAGTTTCCATTTTTAGTATTTTCGGTTTGTCTGAAAATGGAAAGAACAAAAATAATATTGGGAATGTTCCCACAAATCCCATCACACGTCCTGTGATGCCAAACCACATGATTGTATTTACTTTTTATCTTGTTTTTTTCCTAAGTGCTCATACAAACACATCCAGCGCAAGACCCAATAACCAAACATCTAGACATGTGGCCTGTCCTAGCGGGGGGCTCGATAGGCTGATTTTACATGTGGCCTGTCCTAGAAATCTAGCAAGGGGGCTCTGATTAGGCTGATTTACATGTGGTTGTCCTTAGAATTAGCCGAGGGGCTCTGATAGCTGACTGAGTTTACAAGTGGGCCTGTCCTAGCGGGGGGCTCTGATAGGCTGATTTACATGTGGCCTGTCCTTAGAATCTAGCAAGGGGCTCTGATAGGCTGATTTTACAGTGGCTTGTCCTTAGATTTAGCGCGGGGCAGGGGCTCTGATAGGCTGAGTTTGACATGTGGCCTGTCCTTAGAATTTAGTGAGGGGTTCTGATAGGCTGATTTTTACATGTGACCTGTCCTTGCGAGGGGCTTTCTTAGGCTGATTTTCATGTGGCTTGTCCTTAGATTCTAGCGAGGGCTCTAATAGGCTGAGTTTACATGTGGCCTGTCCTTAGAATTAGCGAGGAGCTCTGTATAGGCTGATTTTACATGTGACCTGTCCTTGCGAGGGGCTCTTATAGGCTGATTTTACATGTGGCCTCTCCTTGGAATCTAAGCAAGGGCCCTGATAGACTGATTTTACATGTAGCCTGTCCTTGGAATCTAGTGATGGGGTTCTGATAGGCTGATTTTACATGTTGCCTGTCCTTGGAATCTAGTGAGGGGTTCTGATAGGCTGATTTTACATGTGGCCTTGATAGGCTGATTTTTACACGTGGTCTGTCCTTAGATCTTGCGTGGAGCTCTGATAGGCTGATTTAACATGTGGCCTCTTCTTAGATCTAGTGAGGGACTCGGATAGGCTGATTTTACTTATGACCGTCCTTGGAATCTAGCGAGGGGTCTGATAGGCTATAATTTATTTCTTGTGGCCTGTCCTTAGAATCTTGCGTGCAGCTCTGATAGGCTAATTTTACTTGTGGATCTGTCCTTGGAATCTAGCAAGGGGCTCTGATAGGCTGATTTTACATGGGCCCTGTCCATGGAATCTAGTGAGGGGCTCTGAATCAAAAGTCTAGTAGGCTGATTTCCAACCATCTTCAAGAGAATGTTACGGGTTTTCACTGTATTAAAGAATATCAGATTTTTATTGTATAAACCCCATTTTGAATTAGTTACAACTGGCTGTGCGGGGTCCTTGAGGTAGGTACCTGTTGCAGCCGTCACATTGAAGGGTTGAATTGGTTAGCGTGACTTTAACCCCATAATAGAGCGCTCCGTGTGAATTTGCCTGTATATGAAAAAAGTGATCTGCTTATCTGTAACTTCCAAACATCTAAGTGTGTTCTGCCACTGGGATATACATTGGACGTTGTGCTTGTTCCCCTAGGAATTCTGACATAAGGTTACATTATTTTTAAATATCACGCTAGTACAATATTTTGAGGGTTCACTGCATTCGTGTAATTAACATTTTGTAAGCAGATTAAAGGAATAATATGTAAATGATAATAAAGATATGAAATGTTAGGTGGGCCCCTAAACTCGTCATGGTGGGCCGCAAGTGTATGATTTCCTGGTGTGGGCCCAACACACCATTCACACTACACACAGTACAACAGTAATAATAACTGGTTGTTGTTTTTTTTATCTCCCCAATGGATAGGGTGATGATAATACATAGTACACAGCTGTGTAGAAATTGGGTTCCTCCCTATACAGCCCTTATTCTGGGACCAGCAGGACAGTTTGTGGGTTGGGGAATGAATCCAGTGAATGTATAACTCGCTATGTTCCTTCAACTGCAGGTTTATTCATTCAATGGGCTGTCTGCTTACTTGCTAATAGTTTTCTTTCCGCTTTTTAGCAATACCGCACCATTAACGATCGTTATTGCTACAACTGCATAGTAATCTACGAACGAACGGTTCATATTTACCACCGCTCAACGTAAATGTATGGTCGCAGCTTTACATTTATGGGTATTATAGCTTGTATATTATAAGATTAGGGTTTCATAGCTCTCATAGATGAATATATTTACTGTTTCTTTACTCTGTGATTGGGATAGTGATCAAAGGGTGGAGCTTATTGGACAACCGTTGTTTTAATCATAGTTACAGGGCAGGAATTCAGCAAGAGGCCAAAGGCCAATGCGAAGTTCTAAATCCATAATATGCAACACCAATCTCTCCTTCCAGTTCCAGTGGGAAACTACCTCACTTAAAGAAACCCTGGCACCCTGGAGTTGTCCGTTTTAATTATAACAATATGCAACATTTACTAAACAGTATTGTGTCACACAACCCCCCAGGTCCGACCCCCCAACCACCTATCCGTTACCGGAAAACACACTCCAAGCAACCGACAGGGGGACGGAACAGATCAGACCCGGGGTTTGGTGAAAACGATATATTACACTATATCTAAATATCAATATTACTCGCTGCACCACATTCCGATTAAACAGCGGAATGACCTGTTACCTATATCTATGGGGATATCACACCCCTATTCAACAACCTGAAGAAATTGGTTATTCACCCCTAATATTCTCTACCACAGTTATAGTATATCTATATACCTACACAATACTTCTCTATAGTAGCGTACTTCGAGACACAGGTTTGTTTTGGGATATACTCAGAATAGGACAATAGCCTAAAATGATTTATATCATTTATTAAAAAGTTGTCAAAAATAGTGCATAAAATATAAAGAAAAATAAAAAAATCACTGACATAAAGCGTAACACAGGTGAGGGTGGTAGAATTGGTAAGGTAAAAGAAGGAATACGTAAGGATAAATGGCATCTGAAATGTCTGTGAGCAGAGTCCAGAACTTGTTAGTCCAAATATGAAAAGTCAAAAATAGTTCCTTCTGTAAGCCAATACGGTCCGTCTGTTGGCTAGATGTTATTGTAGATGTTATGACGGACTCAGAACTGAGACCCGTCTCCCACTCTTATCCTTTACCAGAAAATGGGAGTGGTCTGGTCCCTAGAGGGGTGGACTTGGTTCTGCCCTGAAGTTGGTGTTCCTAGTTTATAATCTGTGAACATACATGTCACATTCAATAAGATCATGATGGTCCATAACTAATTTTTCACCAACAGAATAAGACCAAAAATAATAATCTGGATATCCTAGGCCTATGAAGGATAATATCCAGAATTATGACAGAATTAATTACCGTACTGCATAAACTGGGGTATTTATGAAAACCTGAATAATTTTACATCCTGAATTATTAAGGAATATGAATTACCTTTGATCTGCCAGTTGGTTTCTGCTCAATTCTCTACTAGGAGATTCCCTGCTGTTTTTGTCTGTTTTTTGTCTACCAGTCTGTGACAGTGTTTTGTATATTACAGGGACTTCACACCTTGCCCCTTTGAAGTCCACACCTCTTGCTAGGTCAGCTAATTTAACACAAATGGCATTGCCTATGGGAAAGAAGCTCAGAGCTTACAACTGAACAATGAATAACCCTGTGATTACCCGTAGCAGGGAACAACGTGGGAGCTGCCTAACTGCTGGACCATGCCAATATGGTGAAATATGAAAATTGGGAGTGCAATTTAGATATTGTCTATGGCGTTTTACATGCACACCTGTTCATCACAGTATGATTATATATTCAGCTAATATTAAGGGATTAAATAAAATACATACAAATACATACATACAAGTAATTCCAATACCTTTTTAATTGCTGTTACTTTCATTTGCTCTGTGTTTAAAGGGCAAGTCCAGCCCTAAAATGAAACTTACATACAGGTAAATCATCCCCCAAAACACCAACCCATGTTAATTAGTTTGAAAGTGAAATATAAAGTCTAACCTGAAATCCTGCACAATGTACTGTTGCCCCGTTACTACTTCCTGGTTCTTCCAGTTAGTAACTGTCATTATGGATTTGACAGTTGACATCACAGCCAATGACTGAATGTTATCCCCTGTCTGCCTCTTTGAGCAATGCCCAGGCTCAGTTACAGGCTCGTACAGGTTTCTTAAATTGCTCAGTTTCCATGAGGCACCCAGAAGCATAGCAGACATTACAGAATGAATTCATAGGCAATATATCAACATATTTTAAAGAGACATTCTTTCTAAAATATGTTCTTATTTGGGGTGGAGTTGTCCTTTAAATATGTGCAGTTTCCCCCATGCTCCCATGTGTCCAGTGTCTCCGGTAACAGTCACAGTGTTGCATTCTGCACGTTCCGTTCATCTCAGAATTTAGGAAAGACGAGATTTGATAATTTTTCCGAAAATCGTCATATTATTTTGCCTTTTTAGTTTGACCCTGATGGTTTCTTCTGGTCCATTTGAAATGAAAATATACCATCCTCCCCCTCCCCCACACAGCGTGATATTTTCTTCTCCTCCACGTTATAACTTATTCTGTAAAGCAAGGTCAATGAAATGTCATAGAGAAATGAAACATACATTTATTTTTACAGGCTGATGATAAAGAAACTACCCGTCTTCCGTCCCAAGGTTTTTGTATTAGGGCATAAAATAAAGATTTAAAAATCCTCCGTCTCTTGCCGGGCCTATTTAAATGTACCCTTAAGGGAGAAACAACATGACCAGATTTTATATTAAATACCATATGTCTACCCGATGAAATAAAACTGTCAAAGCACCTTTAGCCACAATAAACCACCTTTAGAGATGTTTGAATACAAACCATAGAACCAATGGAAAAAAAAATTCTGAATGTTCCGATGAAATTGAAGGTAGAAATACCAAAGTAAGTTAGTGGAATGACACAGGGACCTGGGAAAAGTTCAGGGGAACACGTGGATAAAACCAAAACGTAACGAAAAGTGAACTTCCTTTCAACGCAGCTATTTTCCATATATATACGAGGCTGCGTTCAATACCCTCGAAACTGATACCTTGAAGAGCTAGTGCTCAGTTTTTTTGAGAATGAATGAAATCCGAAAGTTCTAAACGGTATCGAAAAACAGGACGTTCCGTGACGAAACCAGATGCCACTTTTTTTGTTCTGCAGCTAGAATATTGATGTCTTTCCTCCTTGGCATGTGTGTTAACACACACTGGATGTGATCCACACCAACTGCCAACCTTTAACAGTTTATAGGGGGTTACACTATTGATAATTCATCATGAATCAGTCCTATTTAATTATCAGCCCCTGGTTTAAAAGGGAGTGGTAAGGGTAGACTATGCACTGCCCCTATGCCATCCTGTGCACTGCAGCCAGGGGCGCAACTGCAAGGGTCCCCCAACAAGATTGCAGCCCAGGCCCCTTACACACCACCATCCCCTCTCACAAAAGACCTGCAACCAGCTGTTTTAAACAGTGATTGCACGTATAAAGTAAAGATATGCGCGATCAGCTGTGTTTGAAAGACCAGAACTGAACATACTTCATCCAAGTGGTTTTTGGCCCGACTGGCCATAGTTCAGTGTAATAGTTAGGTGGGGACTAAGGATCCTATGGTCTATACCAGGATTTATCAGAAAAAATATCTCCTACTAATTGGGCTTATGTTCCTATAACATATTTGACAACCATACCCGACTACCAACTGGTAAGTTTGGAGGGTTCCAAGTTGATCTCCTCTCTTGCTGGAGATTATAAAAGGCAATAGTAAATTATCCTAATTCCTATAGCCCTAATGATGCCTGTCAACACCATTTATCTCGTCACCTAACCATCCATATCTCCCAAGTGCGCACATGAAGTTCCTCAGAGGGATTTATTTAAGTGTATGACAAATTCCTGCCAGCCTAGTATTTCACAGCAGCAAGAGTTTTGATTGATGCTGGGGAGATTAGTCTAGATTTTCAAATCATTTCTGAAATAATACTGTGATTCATAAGGCTGAGGTGGAGGACACACTAGACTGGAAATGCACAAATTGCGCACTGGTGTTGTGCAATTGGAGCGAATGGCAATTGCGCAAAAAATTCAGATCGCTTGCGATCTGATTAGCAGATCATAACAGAATGCAGGGCAGCGCACCAAGATCGAAATATGACCAAGCCCTTAATATAATGGGGCATTTACTACTGTCAAACTAAGGGCACAAAATACAGAGCAATCTAGAAGCTATGTGGGAGTTCTTTGTAAAGCTAAACACGCCTAAATCCATCTGTTCCAGACACAAAATTAAAGTGCAGTGGGAATAGTTTTGGTCCCTAGCAACCAAATAGAGAGATAAACAAGTTGTAAAGCCACAATGTAACGTGCAGAGCCAGGGGGTCTATATGCGTGCGCTGCGATTAAACAGGCGAGTTAAATTAAAGGTGGGCCTAGCCCCAAAGGTGGGGTCTAGCCATAAGGTATGGCCTACGCCCTAAAGGTGTGGCCTAGCTCTCTAGGTGTGGCCTAGCTTCCCAAGGTGTGGCCTAGCCCTAATAGTGTGGCCTAGCCTTAAAGGTGGCCTAGCTCTAATGTGTGGCCTAGCCCTAAGGTGCTGCCTAGCTCTAAAGGTGTGCCCTAGCCCCAAAGGTGTGGTCTAGCCTTAAAGGTGTGGCCTAGCCCAAATGTGAGGTCTAGCCATAAAGCTGTGGCCTAGCTCTAAAGTGTGGCCTAGCCAAAGGTGTGCTGCCTAGCTCTAAAGGTGTTGCCCTAGCCCCAAAGTGTGTGGTCTAGCTTAATGTTGTGGCCTAAGCCCCAAAGGGTGGGTCTAGCCTAAAGGTGTGGCCTAGCCCTAAAGGTGGTTGGCATAGCCTTATATGTATGGCCTAGCTCTTAAGGTGTGGCCTAGCCCTAAAGGCGTGACCTAGCCCTTAAGGTGTGGCCTAGTTCTAAAGGTGTGGCCCTAGCTCCTGTGTTAGCCCTAAGGTGGTGCCTAGCCTCTAAAGGGTGGTTGGCCTAGCTCTAAAGATGTGGCCTAGTCTAAAGGTGTGGTCTAGCCCTAAAGGTGGTGGCCTAGCTCTAAAGGTATGGCCTAGCCCTAAGGTTTGGCCTAGCTCTAAGGTTGTGACCTAACCCTAAAGGTGGGCCTAGCTCTAAAGGTGTGGCCTAGCCCTACAATGTGTGGACCTAGCTCTAAAGGGTGTGCCTAGCCCTAAAGGTGTGACCATAGCTCTAAAGGTGTGGCCTAGCCTCAAGGTGTGGGTTCTAGACCTAAAGTTTGTGGTCTAGACCTAAGTAGTGGCCTAGCCCTAAATGGTGTAGCACACTACCAATGAATCGAAATGCGCGTGAAAGGCACGGGTGCAATGTTAGACACGTTTCATGCGTTTCTCTATACATTCTGTTTATCAGAGCACTGGCACAATCCCAATTTGTGGTGGCAGATCGCATGTGTGCGATATATGGAATTAATTGCTCTATCCATTTAGGTGAATTATAGACTTACATTCGATGTTCACTGATACTTGGTGGTCACCACATTTTCGATGCTGTTTTTAGTCAGCTTTGCACGTGTGTTTGCCCGCCATGTTCCTGGATACATTAAACTTCTCTCCGTCCCCTAGTCCGTTCTGTTGATGAGACAATGAACGACAGGCCAGGTGTGAGCCTTCCGCTTTGCAGTGGAAACTTTGCTCTTCCTTTCAACCACAGTCACATTGTTCGGACAGTCTGTGAAACTGGGATCAGCTGAAAGGAAGAAAAGATTCTATGGATAGACAGTAAGTGATAGGAAGAGTTTATATGGAGAGATGGGTTATACGGTTGTATGGCTTAATAGAAGGAGTTATTATAGAGTAGGGGTTATATAGGACATAGGGATAGACTATTAGGAAAATAGGAGGGGTTTTCGTGGGGTTATATGGAGTAATAGAAGGAGGTCACAGGGAGAGGTATATGCAGTAATGTAAGTAGAATGATATTATGGGAGGGCTATATACAGGGACATTTTTCAGAGGAAAGAACTTACAGGATATGCAATGGAGTTTATAGAGAGGTTTAAGGAGAAATGGGAGGAGTTATATAGAGGGATTATGTGACACAATGGGAGGAGTTATACAAAGAGGGTCTATGGGAAAATGGGAGGGGTTATACAGAGAGGATTTATGGGACAATGGGAGGAGTTTATACAGAGAGGTTATATGGAGAAATGGGAGAGGATTTATATAGAGAGGTTATATGGAGAAATGGGAGGGGTTATATAGAGGTTATATTGTGGAATGGAGGAGTTATATAGAGAGGTTATATGGAGAAATGGGAGGAGTTATAAAGAAAGGTTAAGTGGTGCAATGGGAGGAGTTATACAGAGAGGATTTGTGGGACAATGGGAGGAGTTATACAGGGAAGGTCTATGGGAAAATGGAGGGAGGAGTTATACAGAGAGGATTTATGGGACAATGGTAGGAGTTATACAGAGAGGTTTATCTGAGACAATGGGAGGAGTTATACAGAGAGGCTATATGGAGAAATGGGAGGAGATGGATATATAGAGAGGTTATATGGAAGAAATGGGAGGGGTTATATAGAGAGGTTATATTGTAAAATGGGAGGAGTTATAAAGAGAGGTTATATGAAGAAAAGGGAGGAGTTATATAAAGAAGTTATATTGTGAAATGGAAGGAGTTATATAGAGGTTATATTAAAAAATGTGAGGAGTTATACAGAGAGGTTATATGGTGAAATAGGAGGGGTTATACAGAGGTTTTATGGGACAATTGGAGGAGTTATACAAAGAGGTTATATGGAGAAATGGGAGGAGTTATTATAGAGAGGTTATATGGAGAAATGGGAGGAGTTATACAGAGGTTATATGGAGAAATGGGAGGAGTGTTATAGAGAGAGGTTATATGGAGAAATGGAGGAGTTATACAGAGAGGTTATATGGAGAGAAATGGAGGAGTTTATAGAGAGAGCTTATTGAGATAGAAATGGGGAGGAGTTATAGAGATGTTATATGGAGGAAGAAATGGGAGGGGTTTATAAAGAGAGTATTATTTGGAAATAGGAGGAGTTTTACAGAGGAGGTATTTATGGGCAATGGCAGGGGAGTTTATACAGAGAGGTTATGGTGGCCATGGGAGGTTATACAGAGAGGGTTATGGTAAAATGGGAGGGGTTATACCAGAGAGATTTAGGTACAATTGGCAGGAGTTATACCAGAGAGGTTATACTGGAGAAATGGAGGAGGCGGTTTTTAGAGAGGTTTATGGAAGACAAAATGGGCAGAAAGAGTTTATGAAGCAAATAGGAGAGTTATATTGGAGGTTAGCTTATGGAGAAAGGGGGAGCCCCAGCAAGGGAGGAAGAATATAGAGAGGTTATATTGAGAAAAGGGGAGTAAGTTATATAGAGAGGTTTTATGGAGAAAGGGACGGGGTTATAAAAGAGAGGTATATTTGTGAAATAGGAGGAGTTATATAGGAGAGGTTATATGGAGAAAGAAAAGAAATGGGAGGAGATTATAAGAGGGTTAGTATGGGAGAACTGGAGGAGAGTTATAAAGAAGGTATGTGGGCAAGTTGGGAGGGAGTTATAAGAAATGGTTATGGTGTTTGCAATGGGAGGAGGAGTTATACGAGAGAGTTTTAGAGACAATGGGAAGCAGCAGTTAGTTATACAGAAAGGGGTCTATGGGAAAATGGGAGGAGTTATACAGAGAGGATTTATGAGACAATGGGAGGAGTTATACAGAGAGGCTATATGGAGAAATGGGAGGAGATATATAGAGAGGTTATATGGAGAAATGGGAGGGGTTATA
>JAACNH010006809.1:0-16403 GCA_019447015.1 Hymenochirus boettgeri
GTAGGAAGATGGACAGGTCGGAGTAGGTAGATGGACAGGTAGGAGGTATGAAGATGGACAGGTAGGTCCGCGAGATGAGATGAACAGGTAGGTGGTAGGAAGATGGCAGGTAGGGGGTTGATGAAGATGGGACAGTAGGTAAGGAAGAATGATCGCGCGGGTTAGGGGGACGAGGGCAGTAGGGGGTAGGAAGATGGACAGGTAGGGGGTAGGAAGATGACAGGTAGGGGGGGATGAAGAATGAGTAGTGATATGTACAGGTAGATGGATAGTAGGTTAGGAAGATGGATAGGTAGGTAGGAAGATGGATAGATAGGCAGGTAGGTAGAGAGGATAGGTAGGTAGGTGGATAGGTGGCTATGGTCGGTCGGTGGATGGGTAGGGAGATGGATAGGTAGGTAGATGGAAGGAGAGGTAGGTAGGCGGAGAGTAGTGTGATGGAAGGATAGTAGGTAGGGGGATAGGTAGGTAGATGGATAGGTAGGTAGAGGTAGATGGATAGGTAGGTAGATGGATAGGTAGGTAGATGGATAGGTAGGTAGATGGAATAGGTAGGTAGGTGGATAGGTGGAGAGGTCAGTAGATGGGATAGGTAGGTAGGAGGAATAGGTAGGTATGATGGATAGTAGGTAGGTAGGTAGGGATAGGTAGGTAGATGGATAGGTAGGTAGGTAGATGGATAGGTAGGTGATGGATAGGTAGGTAGATGGATAGGTTAGGAATGATAGGTAGGTAGATGGATGGTAGGTAGGTAGATGGCTAGGTAGGTAGATGGATAGGTATGGTATGATGGAGAGGTAGGTAGAGAGGGATAGGTAGGGTAGATGGCTAGGAGGCGATGGATAGGTAGGCAGATGGATAGGTAGGTAGATGGAAGGTAGGTAGGTGGAGGATAGGTAGGTAGGTACGGTAGTAGAAGGATAGGTAGGAGGTGGCTGGGTAGGTAGGAGATGGAAGGGTAGGTAGAGGATAGGGAGGTAGGTAGGAGGATAGGTAGGTAGGTAGATGGATAGGTCGGTAGGTAGGTGGATAGGTAGGTAGGTAGATGGATAACGGTAGGTAGGTAGGAGGATAGGTAGGTAGGTAGATGGATAGGGATGATAGGTAGGCTAGATGGATAGGAGGGAGGTTAGGAGGATAGGTAGGTAGGTGGGCGGAAGGTAGGTAGGTAGATGGATAGGAGGTACGGTAGGAGGATAGGTATGGTAGGTGGAGGAGGTAGGTAGATGGATGGGTAGGTAGATGGATAGGTAGGTAGATGGATAGGTAGGTAGGGTAGGGGATAGGTAGTTAGGTGGAGGGGTAGGGTAGGGAGGTGGATAGGTAGGAGGTAGGTAGGTGGATAGGTAGGTAGGTAGAGGATAGGTAGGTAGATGGATAGGAGGTAGGTAGGATTGAAGGTAGGTAGTTAGATTTTGTTGGATGGGTTTACTTGTTTGTGTTTTCCTTAGCTTTTTTGTTTGGAGAAGGGATTTGCTCGGGTGGGAGGGGAGGTGAGATAGTGGAAATAGGTGAGGTAGATGGATAGGTAGGTAGGTAGGAGGATAGGTAGGTAGGTGGGCGGAGGCTAGTAAGGTAGAAGGAGGTAGTAGGTGCAGGGTACGGTGGGGGTAGATGGATGGGTAGGTAGATGGATAGGTAGTAGGAGGATAGGTAGGAGGTAGATGGATAGGTAGGTAGGTAGGTGGATAGGTAGGTACGGTTAGGAGGATAGGTAGGTAGGTAGGAGGATAGGTAGGTAGGTAGACGGATAGGGAGGTAGGTAGGTGAGCGGTAGGTTAGGTAGATGGATAGGTAGAGGATAGGTAGGTAGGTAGATGGATAGGTAGGGAATAGCGGTAGATGGATAGGTAGGTAGGTAGGAGGAGGATGGTCGGTAGGTAGGAGGATAGGTAGGTAGGAGGAGGATAGTAGGTAGGTGGGCGGCATAGGTAGGTAGGTAGATGGATAGGTAGGTGGTGGGCGGATAGGTAGGGTCGGGTAGGAGGAAGGTAGGTAGTAGGTGGATAGGTAGGAGGTAGAGGGATAGGTAGGTAGGTGGGCGGATAGGTTACGTGTAGGTAGGCGGATAGGTAGGTAGGTAGATGGATAGGTAGGTTAGGCGGGCGGATAGGTAGGTAGGTAGGAGGAAGGTAGGTAGGTGGGCGGATAGGTAGGTAGGTAGGAGGATAGGTAGGAGTAGATGGATAGGTCGGTAGGTAGGAGGATAGGTAGTAGGGATAGGTAGGTAGTAGGAGATAGGTAGGTAGGTAGGAGGATAGGTAGGTAGTAGAGATAGGTCGGTAGGTGGAGGATAGGTAGTAGGTGATAGGTAGGTAGGTAGGTGGATAGTAGGTTAGGGAGCTGGGATTTGTTTAGGTCGTTAGGTGGGCGGATAGGTAGGTAGGTAGGAGGATAGGTAGGTAGATGGATAGGTAGGTGCTAGGAGGATAGGTAGGTAGATGGATAGGGTAGGTAGTCGGTAGGAGGATAGGTAGGAGATGGATAGGTAGGTAGGTAGGAGGATAGGTAGGTAGGTGGGCGGATACAGGGAGGTAGTAGGTAGGAGTTACCAGTCGGTGTGCGGTTCCCCGATGACAAAGTAGGTTTCGGACCTTTTACCCGGTCCCCCGGTTCCTGTGTTGGGATCTCCCAGTCCCGCCTGGGCCGCCGTGTGTTTGACCGCCTGGGTGATGGAGGAGAAGAAGCCGGAGGGTGCGGGGGTCCGGTAGGTACCGGTGGGAGGTTCCCTAGGAAGGAGCTGTCGGACAGGCGCCGCCGGAGAATTGCTGGTGGGACCGAGGGGGATGCCGGTGTCTGTGTCTGAATATCCCGACAGCCTCTGCGACGGAGCCTACTGAGTCTGTGCGATGGGTGAGGAGGAGGGCGGGGTGAGAGGAGACTCCGCCCCAATGGGATTCCCTGTCCCCTCCCCATCAGCCTCCATTCCTACTGGGGCTCCCCGTAACTGCCCATCCCCCTAGACCCAATGACCTTTCCATGGGCTTGTTACCCCTCCCCCCATTATATTATTATATACCCCCATTATATTATTATATACCTCCATTATGATATATATACCCCCATTATATTATATATTACCCCAATTATATGATTATATACCCCCTATATTATTATATAATCCCATAGATATAGATCCCCCCATTATAGTATTATATACCCCCATTATATTAGTTAAGTATATTATATATTACCTCCATTATGATATATATACCCCCCATATATTATTATTATACCCCATTAGTGGGAGGAGAATACCCCATTATATTATGATGAGATACCCCATGATATGATAGGGGATCTGATAATTCTTATAGACCCCCTTATATGTGATATACTCCATTCTGATAATTAGACCCCATTAGATAGTATATACCCCATTAGAGATAGATACCCAGAATGAGAGTACCGCCAGGAGTGAGGAGAGAGACCCCAGGAGATATTAGATACCCCCATTAGCATTAGGGAAGACCCCAGGAGAGTATGATAGACCCCCCAGTTAGATTAGGAGTATATATATTAGGAGATCCCATTATAGTAGTAGAGACGCCAGTAGGAGCAGAAGGATACCCCATGAGATTAGAGATACCTCCCATGTAGAGAGAGTATACCCCCTTAGAGGATATAACCCCCAGGGATATTATGAATGTACGCGCCATGGGGATGAGGATAGGTACCCCCATAGAGGAGTATAGACCCCCATAGCGAGATTATGATAGAACTCCATGAGGAAGAATACCCATGTATTAGTATATACCCCATATCGTATGATATACCCCCATTATATTATTATATGCCCCCCAGTATAGTATTGATACCCCCCAGTTATAGTAGAGAGACCGCCAGGAGAGGAGGAAGACCCCCAGGAGAGGAGGAGAGACCCCCAGGAGAGAGGAGAGACCCCCCGAGGAGAGGAGGAGAGACCGCCAGGATAGGAGGAGGAGACCCCCATGAGATGAGGAGAGACCCCCAGGAAGAGGAGGGGAGACCACAGAGAGGGGAGGAGAGACCCCCAGGAGAGGAGGAAGAGGACCCCAGGGAGGGAGAGAGACCCACGGAGAAGCGGATAACCCCCAGGGGAGAGGAGGAGAGACCCCCAGGGAGGATGGATAGACAAAGGAGAGGATAGACCCCAGACGAGGAGTAGAGACCCAGGAGAAGGGAGAGAGACCCCCAGATGAGGAGTGTGAGACCCCATGCGAGGAGGAGAGACCCCCAGAGAAGTATAGGACCCCCAGGAGAGTAGGAGCGACCCCAAACAGTAGAAATGAGATACACCCATGAGAGTAGGAGCTACCCCCATGATAAGAGATATTACCCCAGGGATGAGGAGTAGAGACACCATGAGATTATATATACCCCCAGGTATAAGATATATATGACCCAGGAGATGAGATCGACTCAATTAGATTATTATATTCCCCCATTAGAAGACAATTACCTCCAGGATATTAGGATAGACCCAGTATGATAAATACCCCCATGATAGAGGAAGATACACCAGGATAAAGAGATACCCCAATGAGATGATTATAGACCCCTATCGAGATTAAGAGGACCCCATGATTGAATATAGACCTCCATGTAGATATGATATCCCCTTTAAAGAGATAGACACAATTAGAGTTTGATAGACAACCATTAGAGACGATATAGACCCCCATTATATTATGAATACCCAGTATAGGTAGTATATTAACCCAATTTTAATAGGAAGACCCCCATTAAGTATTATATACAACCATTATACCGATATACCCCATTATATTATTAATATACCCCATCTATATGAGAGATCCCCCCATGATATTACGAGATACCCCCCCATTCATATTATTATAGCCAACATAAATATATATACCCCCAGTAGAATAGCATAACACATAAAAAACACGAACACACATAACTGAAAGATCGGAGCAATCCTGGGATTCCTCATGCAAAACAATATTTAGTAATAACACGTGTGGTCGCACGCGGTTCCAACAACAAAGTGCTATTTAAAAATAGTTGCATGTAGGAATCAGGAGTGCTCCGACTTCTGTCAGTTATTGGGATACCAGTATATATTATATACCCCCATTATTTAAATAGATTACCCTATTATAATCTCTTCTATGACCCATTGATATTATGAGATACCCCAGTAATTTATAAGAGTCCCCTGAGAGGAGATACCCATGTAGAAGATTATAGATGCCCCATGAGAATAGACACCCATGATATAATATAGTATACCCCATTATTGTTAGGAATAAGTCCCATTATATTATTATATCCCCCTATTGAGATTATTAGTATAACAACCACTAAGTAGAAAGAGGTGATACCCATTTAGTAGTCGATGACCCGATGCGAATTCATTAATTACCACATGAGATTATGAGAGCAGCCATGATATTATATATATACACAGATAAGAGATACCACGAGAGTAGTATAGACCCCCAGTTAGTAATGTAGAGATACACCATTATATGAGGAGACTCTCCCCATGAGGATTATGATATACCCCCCAGGATAGTAGTAGATACTCCCATATAGTATTATATACCCGATTATTATGATGACATACCCATTTATGATGATTGATATCCCATTAGTATGTATTAGATTATACCATTATATGGGAGAGACCCCATTATAGCATGATATACACACAGAGACACCACAATATTAAATAGATCAAAGTAGAGTCAGAGAGACCCCATTATAATGTTATATACCCCCATTATTATATACACCCATTATGTGTTTTGTTTTAAAGATTAGAGACACCGATGTAGGTATTAGGGATCCCATTTATATTAGTATTTACCCCGTTATAATATTATATACCCCTCATTAGTATTATATATACTCCCATTATAGTATAATATACCCATATATATTATATGACACCCATAGTATATTACCCCCATTATATGATTATATATACACTCATATATTACATATCCCCATATATTACAAATACACCCATTATATTATTACACGGTCCCTAGTGCATTAGGGATTTTTCAAATATCAAATTTATTGTACAAATTGCATAATGGCAACGTTTCGGCTCTTATCTAGAACCTTTTTCAATTCAGTGCAAACAAGCAAACAGTAAGTATGTATCTGTGACATCATCACCCGAAATCACAAAACTGACACAATAGCATCTCTAGGTGTACTTATATAACATATGAAGTGCGTAAATAGTGTATCTAAAAGTTGACAAAATATATATATATATATATTATATAATCTATAATATATATATAACTAAAAATTATATATGTGAATATTATCAAAAGTGCTTAAAAGTGTTATGGAGAAAGATACCAGATAAAATCCCACTATTAAAGGTGCTGGTGTTTAAATATAACAGATCGAGAAAAGGGTATTAAAAATCTCAGAAGAGAAAATCTAAAGCATAAATAACGTATAGGAGCACTTTCAAAGACAAAGAGTGAGATATGTTGCCAGCCGCGGTATCAGTAGTGATGGCCAAGTTCGCGTATCCAAACCCAGATCCACAGCGGATTGTACCTCGTTCGCGAACGGCGGATATCGCGGGTTTTTCGCCTTCCGAACTTTTTGAACCGGTTTTCGAAAAATTCGGAAATTTCGAGGATTAACGTATTTGTAAAATGCGGGAAAAAATACGTTATTTTCGAAGAATCCTCGATTTTGAGGATTTTTTCATTTTAATGGGTTTTAAGGGTCCGCTCGCGGATTTTAGATTTTCGATCTTTTCGAAAAAATGCAGCATCCTCGAGCGAACCAGATTTTGCGAAGTTCGGACATCTCTAGTTATCAGGGGTGTCTCTAGGGTGTTTGCAAAAGAGCCAAACTTTTGAGGCCATGAAGTGCGCCACCGCAAACCAGGGTAGGAGTGTACAGCTTCAAGGAGATGGGTGTGGGTTAAACTTGGTCTTTTTAAACTTCACATCACAGCGGTATTTATTAAAAGACTTTATCCACACCATCATTTCTTGCCGCTTTTCTTTAAAAAAAATAAGTGAGCTCTGCCTGCCGCCTCTCTGATATTTATCAGGGGTGATGCCCTGAGCATTTTGCTCATATTGCCTCATTAGAGAGACACCCCTGCTTGTTATGTTACTAATATATCAAAAAATCTCTAGAAGGGTTGTAAAGTATCATTTCATGGATTATAGAAAAACATACGGGTGAATTTAGCTAAGAAATCAATGCAGGAAGGTACACTCCAAATAATAGTGAATTATTCCAAACCCAACGTGAGTAGAACGTTAAGCCCCAGTAAGGACTTTCAGCTCATAAAAGGCAAGTCCTGATAGTGTAGGACCCAGCTGAAAAAGCAAACCTTAAAGGGGTGGCTGGGCTTAAAATAATTTGTTATTGAACTAATTGCTTTATTATCCAGAGGAGGGAGGGCTGCTTTTATTATCCAGGAGAGAAGGCGGGCTGCTTATTTATCCAGAGAGAAGGGCAGGCTGCATATTTATCCAGAGAGAAGGGCAGACTGCTTTTATTTATCCAGAGAGAAGGGCAGGCTGCTTTTATTTACCAGAGAGAACGGCAGGCTGCTTTTATTTATCCAGAGAGAAGGGAAGGCTGCTTATTATCCAGAGAGAAAGGCAGGCTGCTTTTATTTATCCAGAGAGAAGGGCAGGTTGCTTTTATTTATCCAGAAAGAAGGGCAGGCTGCATTTATTTATCCAGAGAGAAGGGCAGACTGCTTTTATTTATCCAGAGAGAAGGGCAGGCGCTTTATTTACAGGAGAGGGCAGGCTGATTTTTTATTTATCCAAGAGAAGGGCGGGCTGCTTTGTTATCCAGAAAGAAGGGCAGCTGTTTTATTTATCCCGAAAGAAGGGCAGGCTGCATATATTATCAGAGGAAGGGCAGACTGCTTTTTTATCAGAGGAAGGGCATGCGCTTTTATTTATCCAGAGAGAAGGGCATGCTGTTATTTATCCAGAGAGAAGGCGGTGCTGCTTTTATTATCCAGATCTCCGAGAGAACGGCAGGCTGTTTATTTATCCAGAGAGAAGGAAGGCTGCTTTTATTTATCCAGAGAGAACGGCAGGCTGCTTTTATTTAACAGAGAGAAGGGCAGGTTGCTTATTATCAAAGAACGGAAGCAGAGAGAAGGCTTGCATTATTTATCCAGAGAGAAGGGCAGACTGCTTTATTTATCAGCGAGAAGGGTCAGGGCTGCTTTTATTTATCCAGGAGAAGGGCGGGCAGCTTATTTATCCAGAGAGAAGGGGGACTGCTTTTATTATCCAGAGAGAAGGGCAGGCTGTTTTATTTATCCAGAGAGAAGGGCGGACTGCCTTTATGATCCAGGAGAAGTGGCTAGGCTGCTTATTATCAGAGAGAAGGGCAGCTGCTTTTATTTATCCAGAGAGAAGGGGGGCGTGTTTATTTATCCAGAGAGAAGGGGCGGCTGCTTTTATTATCAAGAGAAGGGCGAGCTGCTTATTATCAGAGGAGAGCCCGAGAGGGCGGGCTTGCTTTATTATCCAGAGAGAAGGGCAGAGCTGCTTTTATTATCCAGAGAGACGGGAGAGGGGCGCTGCTTTTATTTATCCAGAGAGAAAGCGCGGACCTGCTTTTATTTATACAGAGAGAAAGGGCATGCTGCTTTATTTCCAGAGAGAAGGGCAGGACTGCTTTTATTTATCCAGAGAGAAGGGCGGCGCGCTTATTTTCCAGAGAGAAGGCGGCTGGGTGCTTTTATTTATCCAGAGAGAAGGGAGGCTGCTTTTATTTCTCAGAGAGAAGCGGGCGGCAGCTTTTATTTTATCCAGAGAGAGGGCGGACTGCTTTTATTATCCAGAGAGAAGGGCAGGCTACTTATTTATCCAGAGAGAAGGGCAGGCTGCTTTTATTTATCAGAGAGGAAGGGCGGGCTGCTTTTATTTCCAGATGAGAATGGGCGGGCTGCTTTTATTTATCCAGAGAAAAGGGCAGGCTGCTTTTATTTATCCAGAGACAAAGGCGGGCTGCTTTTATTTATCCAGAGAGAAGGGCAGGCTGCTTTTATTTATCCAGAGAGAAGGGCGGGCTGCTTTTATTATCCAGAGAAAGGGCAGCTTGCTTTTTTTCCGGAGAGTGCAGGTGCTTTTCTTATCAGAGAAAGAAGGCGGACTGTTTTATTTACCAGAGAGAGAAGGGAGGGCTGCTTTTATTCCAGAGAGAAGGGCAGGCTGCTTTTATTTAGCCGAGAAGAAAGGGGGCTGCTTTTATTTATCCACAGAGAGAAGGGCAGGCTGCTTTATTTACCTTTTCCAGAGAGAAGGGCAGGCTGCTTTGATGTTATCCAGAGAGAAGGCGGGGACTGCTGTTTATTTATCCAGAGATGAATGTACGGGAGCAAGGCGCGCTTTATGATTCCAGAGAGAAGGGCAGGGCTTAGGGACGGCGCTGTTTTATTATCCAGAGAGAAGGGCGGGCTGCTTTATTTATCCAGAGATAAGGGCAGCTGTCTTTATTTTATCCAGAGAGAAGGGCGGCTGCTTTTATTTATCCGAGAGACGGGCAGCGCTGTTTTATTATCCAGAGAGAAGGGCATGGACTGCTTTTATTTATCCAGAGGGAGAGAAGGGGGGCTGCTTTTATTTATCCAGAGAGAAGGGCGGGCTGCTTTATTTATCCAGAGCAGAAAGGGCAAGCTGTTCATTTATCCAAGAGAGAAGGGGGGTGCTTTATTTATCCAGAGAGAACGGCAGGCGCTTTTTCATATTTATTCCAGAGAGAAGGGCAGGCTGCTTTTATTTATCCAGAGAGAGGGCAGGGTGCTTTTATTTATCCCGACCAGAAGGGCAGGTGCATTTATTTATCCAGAGAGAAGGGCAACTGCTTTTATTTATCAGAGAGAAGGGCAGGCTGCTTTTATTATACAGAGGAAGGGCGAGCAGCTTTTATTTATCCAGAGAGACGGGCGGATGCTTTTATTTATCCAGAGAGAAGGTGACGGGGCTTTTATTTATCCAGAGAGAAGGGAGGCTGCTTTGTTTATCCAGAGAGAAGGGGGGGTTGTTTTATTTATCAGAGAGAAGGGCCGGCTGCTTTTATTTATCCAGAGAGAGGCGGGCTGCTTTATTATCCAGAGAGAAGGGCGGGGCTTGCTGCTTTATTGTATCCAGAGAGAAAGGGCAGGCTGCTTTTATTTATCCGAGAGAAGGGCAGGCTGCTTTTATTTATCCAGAGAGAAGAGGCATGCGCCTTTTATTACCAGAGAGAGGGCAGTGCGTTTATTTATCCAGAGAAGAAGGGCGGGCTTGCTTGATTTATAGAGAGAACGGGCAGGTGCTTTAATCCAGAGGAAGGGCAGGCTGCTTTATTTATCCAGAGAGAAGGGCGGCATGCTTTTATTTACTCACGAGAGAGGAGGGCTCTGCTTATTTATCCAGAGAGAACGGGCAGGCTGCTTTTATTTATCCAGAGAAAAGGGCAGGGGTGCTTTATTTATCCAGAGAGAAGGGCAGCTGTTTTATTATCCAGAGAGAGGGCGGCTGATTTTATTTACCAGAGAGAAGGGCAGGCTGCGCTTTTATTTATCCAGAGAGAACGGCGGGCTGCTTTATTTATCCAGAGAGAAGGGCAGCTGCTTTGATGCTCTTTATTACCAGAGAGAAGGGAGGGTGCTGTTATTATAGAGAGAAGGCAGGCGCTTTTATTTATCCAGGAGGCGATGTTATTTATCCAGAGAGAAGGCAGGCTGCCTTTATTTATCCAGAGAGTAGGGCAGGTTGCTTTATTTATCAGAAGAAGGGGCGGATTTTTTACTCCGAGAGAAGGGCAGACTGCTTTTATTTATCCAGAGAGAAGGGCAGGCTGCTTTTAGTATCAGAGAGAAGGGCGGGCACGCTTTTATTTATCCAGAGAGAAGGGCGGATGCTTTATTTCAGTACGCTCTTTATCCAGAGAGAAGGGCGGTCTGGCTTTTATTGTATCCAGAGAGCAAGGGGAGGAGTCTTGTTATTTATCCAGAGAGAAGGGCAGGCTGCTTTTCTTATAGCAGAGAAAAGGGGGCGCTGTCTTTGATTATAACTCAGAGAGAGAAGGAGCGCTGCTTTATTTTATCCAGAGAAGAAGGGCAGGCTGTGTTTGATTCTATCCAGAGAGAGCAGGCGATATGACCGAAAGGGGATGCTTTTAGTTATCCAGAGAAGAAGGGCAGGTGCTTATATTTATCCCAGAAAGGCAAGGGCAGCTGATTATTTATCCAGAGAGAAGGCGGCTGCTTTGATTATCCAGAAGAGAACAGGCGAGGCTGTTGTATTTATTCCAGAGAGAAGGGCAGGCATGCTTTATTATCCAGAGCAAGGGCAGAGCTGCTTTTTATCAGAGAGAAGGGCGGGCGGGCTTTTTATTTATCAGAAGAGAAGGGCGGATGCTTTTATTTATCACGAGAAGGCAGCTGCGTTATATCAGAGGAAGGCGATGCTTGTATTTCAGGAGAACTTGCTTTATTCAAGAAAGAGGCGTGTTATCAGGAGACGGCGGTCTGCTTTTATTATCCAGAGAGAAGGGCAGGTGCTGTTGAGTTTATCCAGAAAGCAGAAGGGCGGGCTGCATTTATTTATCCGAGAGAAAGGGCAGAGCTGCATTTTATTATCCGAGAGAAGGGCAGGATGCTTTATTTCTCCAGAGAGTAAGGGCGGCAGCTTCTTTTTGATCCAGAGAGAAGGGCGGGATGCTTTTTATTATCAGAGAGAAAGGCGCGGCTTGCCTTTGTTTTATTCACGAAGAGAAGGCGAGGTGTTTTAGTTTCCAGAGAGAAGGGCCGGCGTTGCTTTTTCAAAGCATGCTTTATCCAGAGAGAACGGGGCTATATTCAGAAGGACTGGCTTTTATCAGGAGGCGGTCTGAATCCAAGAGAAGCAGGTTTATGCCAGGGAGCGGGCTGCTGTTTAGCAGGAGAGGGCATTTTTATTCGGAAAGCAGGGCTTATTGTCCAGGAGGACAGGGAGCTGCTTTTATTTATCCAGAGGAGAAGGGGCGGCTGCTTTTATTTATCCAGAGAGAAGGTGGGGGCGCTTTATTTAGTCCAGAGAGAAGGGCAGGCGCTTTTATGATCCAAGAGAAGGGGGGGCTGGCTTTATTATCCAGAGAGAAGGAAGGGCAGGGCTTTGTTTTATCCAGAGAGAAGGGAAGGCTGATTTATTATCCGGAGACGGCAGGTGCTTATTACGGAGAGGCAGTGCTTTTATCAAAAAGGCAGCTTGCTTTTATTTATCAGAGCAGAAGGGCAGTTGCTTTTATTATCCAGAAAACGGGCAGGCTGCTTTTGATCGAGAGAAGGGCGCTTTATCAGGGAAGGCGATGCTTTTAAGGAGTTATATCGAGAGAAAGCAGGCGCTATTTTCGAGAAGGCGACTGCTTATTATCAAGAGGGGGACTGTTATATCCGAGAGAGAATGCGGATGCTATATCCAGAGGAAGGGTGCTTTTTGATGTAAGGCTGCTTTTACAGAGCAGAAGGGCGGGCTGCTTTATTTCAACGGGTTATTTATACCAGAGAGAAGGCAGGGTGCTTTTTATTTATCCAGAGAGGGAAGGGCGGGCTGCTTTATTGATCCAGGAGAGGGCAGCTGCTGTATTATCGCGAGAGGAAACGGCTTTAGCCGAGGCGTGCTTTATTTATCTCAGAGAAACGGGCGGCTGCTATTATTAGAAGGGCTGTATATCCAGAGCAGAAGGGAGGGTCTGCTTTTATTTATCCGAGAAAGGAAGGCAGGCTGCTCGTTATTTACCAGAGAGAAGCGGGCTTTTTACGAAGGGGCTGCTTTATTGATCCGAAGAGAAGGGCAGGACCTGCTTTTATTTATCCAGAGAAAGGCGAGGCTCTCTTTATTTATCCAGACGAGAAGGGCAGGCTGCTTTTATTTCGATCCAGGCGAAAGGGCGGGCGGCTGTTATTTATCCAGAGAGAGGGGAAGGACTGCTTTTATTTATCACAGAGAGAGGGCAGGCTGCCTTTTTTTATTTATCCAGAGAGAAGGGGGGCGTGCTTTATTTCCGAGAGAGGAACGGCAGCGTTTATTACCAGAGGACGGCGAAGGCTGCTTTTATTTATCCAGAGAGAAGCCGGCAGGGCTGCTGTTATTTATCAAGAGAGAAGGAGACGTGATTTTCTTTATCAGAGAAGAAGGGGCAGGCTGCATTTATTTATCCAAGAGGAAGGGCGAGATCGCTTTTATTTATCCGCGAGAGGGGCGGGCTGCTTTTATTTATACCAGGAGAAACGGGGGCAGGGATTTTTTGCTTTTATTTATCCAGAGGAGAAGGGCGGACTGCTGTTATTTATCCCAGAGAGAAGGCGGCGGCTTTTATTTATCCGAAGGCATTCCAGAAGAAGGGCAGGCTGCTTTTATTATCCCAGAGAGAAGGGCGGACTGCGTTATTTATCCAAGGGCTGCTTATGACCAGAAGGGCGGCTGCTTGTATTATCCAGAGAAAAGGGCGGTGCTTTATTTATACCAGGAGACGAAGGGGGCTGCTTTTATTATCCAGAGAGAAGGGGGGCTGGCCTGCTTTTATTTATCCAGAGGGAGTAAGGGCGGGCTGCTTTTATTATACCAGAGAGAAGGGCAGGCTGCTTTTATTTATCCAGAGAGGAAGGCCGGGCGCTTGCTTTTATTTTCCCAGAGGAAGAGGGCGGGCTGCTTTTATTTATCCAGAGAGAAGTGGCGGGCTTGCTTTATTTATGGCGCAGGTTTAGAGGGGGCGGATGTCTATCCGAGAGGGGCGTGCTATGTATTTATCCAGAGAGAAGGGCGGTGCGTTTTATTATCCAGAGAGAAGGGCAGGTGCTTTATTTATCAGAGAAAGGGCGGGGGCTTTTATTGATCCAGGAGAAAGGGCAGGCGCTTTATTATCCAGAGAGAAGGGCGGGCTGCTTTATTTATCCGAGACAGAGGCTGAACAGAGGAGGCGGCTGCTTTATTTTAATCCAGAGGAAGGCGAGGCTGGGCTTTATTTATACACGAGAGAAGGGCGGGCTGCTTTATTATCCAGAGAGAAGGGGGTGCTTTTATTATTCCAGAGAGAAGGCAGTGGTGCTTATTTATCCAGGAGCAAGGGCGGGGCTCTTTCTATTATCAGAGAGAAAGGCAGGCTGCTTTTATACTCCAGAGGGAAAGGGCGGGCTCTTTTATTTATCCGAGGAGGAGCTGTTTATCCAGGGAGGGCTAGGTTTTTTATTTAATCCAGAGAAAGGGCAGGGCTTTATTTATCCAGAGAGGAACGGGCGGGGCTGCTCTTTTTAGCAGAGAAAGGGCAGGACTGTTTATTTATCCGAGAGAAGGGCAGGCTGCTTTTATTTATCAGAGAGAACGGCGGAGCTTAATCAGAGAGGTTCTTTTATTTATCCAGAATGAGAAGGGCAGGCTGCTTTTATTATCCAAGAGAGAAGGCGGATGCTTTTATGTTATCCAAGAGAGAGGGGGGCGCTTTTATTTATCCAGAGAGGGGCGTGAGTGCTTTTATTTATCCAGAGAGAAGGGCAGCGCTTTATTTATCCAGAGCAGCAGGGGGGTGCTTTTATTTTCAAGAGAGAAAGGGCGGTGCTATGGCTTTTGATTTGATCCAGTAGAGAAGCAGGGCTGTGATCTGGAACGCGCTCTTCAGAAAAGGGGTTGTTGTTATTTCCAGAGAGAAGGGCAGGGATGCGTTTATTATCAAGAGAAGGGTCGGGCTGCTTTTATTTATCAGAGAAGGGGAGCTTAGATAGGAGCCGGGGGCCTGCTTTTATTTATCCAGAGAGAGGGCGGGCTGCTTTATTTATCCAGAGACCAAGGGTAGGGCTGATTTTATTTATTCAGAGAGAAGGGCGGGACTCTTTTATTTATCAAGAAGAAGGGGGCTGCTTTATTTATCAGAGAGAAGGGCGGGCTGCTCTTAGTATGACTTCAGAGAGGAAGGGAGCCGGCTGCTTTATTTATCCAGAAGAGAAGGGCGGGATGCTTTATTTATCAGAGAGAAGGCAGGGCTATTGCCAGAGCGCCCGGCAGGCTGTTTATTTATCCAGAGAGAAGGGCAGCTGCTTCTTTATCCAGAGAGAAGGGGGTGCTTTTATTATCATGAGAAGGGCTCTTATTTACAGAGAGAGGGCGGTGCTTATCCAGAGCGCTGCTTTAATTATCTAGAGAGAAGGGCGGCGCTTTATTTCATAAGCGCTGTTTATTTATCCAGAGAGAAGGCGGGATGCTTTTATTTATCCAGGAAGCACTGTTTTAAGAGAAGGGTGTTATCGAAGGCGGTAATCTGGAAGGCTCGTTTATTTATCCAGAGAACGGGCAGGCTGCTTGTATTTATCCAGAGAGAAGGGCAGGTGGTTTTATTTATCTCCAGATAGAAGGGCGGGCTGGGCTTTTATTTATCCAGAAAGGCAGGCGCCTTTTTATCAAGGAAGGGCCAGGCTGCTTTATTTTACCGAGAGAAGGCTGCTTTAGGGACGCAGGTCTGCTTATTTATCCAGAGAGAAGGCGGGCCTGCTTTTATTTATCCAGAGAGAAGGGCAGGCTCTGTTTTATTTACCCAGAGAGGAAGGGCAGGCTGCTTATTATCCAAGAGAGAAGGGGCAGTGCTTTTATTATCCAGAGGAAAGGGAGGGCTGCATATGTTTATTCCCAGAGAGAAGGGCAGGCTGCTTTATTTATACAGAGCGAAGGGCGGGCTGTGCTTTATTATCCAGAGGAAGGGCGGGCTTCTTTTATTTATCAGAGAGAGGCAGGCGGCTTTATTTTATCAGAGAGAGGGCGGGCTGCTGTTATTTTAGCCCAGAGAGAAGGGCGGGAGCTGCTTTTATTTATCCAGAGAGAAGGGCGGGCTGCTTTTATTAGCAGAGAGCAGGGCAGGGTGCTTTATTTATCCGAGAGAGGGCGGGCTGCTGCTGCTTTTATTATCAGGCACACGGGCAGGTGCTTTTATTTGTCCAGTGAGAAGGCGGGCTGCTTTTATTTATCAGAGAGAAGGCAGGCTGCTTTTTGATTATCCAGAGAGAAGGGCAGGCCTGCTTTTATTTATCAGAGAGAGGGCGGGCTGCTTTTATATCAGAGAGAAGGTGGGTGTGTTTATTATCCAGCGAGAAGGGGCGGGTGATTTTATTTATCTAGAGAGAAGGGCGGGCTTGCTTTTTATTATCAAGATAGACGGGCGGGCTTGCTTTTATTTATCCAGCGAGGGAGAAGGGCGGGCTGCTCTTACCCCATTATATTATTATATATCCCATTATATTATTATATATACCACTATATTATTATATATACCACTATATTATTATATACCCCCATTATATTATTATATACCCCCATTATATTATTATATACCCCCATTATATTATTATATACCCCATTATATTATTATATACTCCCATATATTATTATATACCCCGATTATATTATTACATACCCCATTATATT
>JAACNH010006810.1:0-16401 GCA_019447015.1 Hymenochirus boettgeri
GGAATGTTAAGGTGAGGAGCTGTTTCTTTCTTTTAAATCAATCTCAATGGAGTCAGATGTTTGATTTCATATATGGAAATTTGCCCCATACCTCTCCTGGAGCACAGTTCGGGTGTAACTTTTGTCGTTACATATTTACTGAGTTTTGTCATTTATATAAACAGTGGTAGGTTTATTATAACAGCTGAGTGTTATTAACCCACACAACACATTGGTGGATTTTATTATAACAGTGGAATGTTTATTAGTACACCGTGGGTTATTATAACAGTGGTAGGGGGTTTATTACAACCAGTGCATGGGTTTATTATAACAGTGGAGGGTTATTATCAACAGTTGGTGGTTTATTATAACCAGTGGAGGGTTTACTAATAACAGTACTGGGTGTTATAATAAGTGACATTGTTAGACACAGCTGCAGAGTTAATACAGTGGCAGGGTTTATCTATAACCAGTGGAGGGCTCTACTAAGTGCCGTTATCTAACAGTGGAGGGTTTATTATACGTGTTTGGGATTATAATAACAGTGAAGGGTTGATTATAACCAGTGTGAGGTTTTTTATACAGGTGGAGGGTTTGTCTATAAACAGTGTTGGGTAATACGTGAGGTTATATAACAGTGAAGGGTTTACTATACATGAGGGTTTAAACAAGAGAGGGTTTATTATAACCAGGGAGGGTTTATAAACCAGGAGAAGGGGTAATGGTTATTATCGTGGTATCAAAGTGGAGGGTTTATTATAACAGTGTTGTGGGATTAATAACCAGTGAAGGGTTTATTATAAACAGTGGAGGGTTTAATAATAACAGTCGAAGGGTTTCTATATCATAACCAGTGTTGGCGTATAATAACAGGAGGGTTTACTTAAACAAGTGGAGGGTTTATTTACAGTGAGTGTTTTATTATAACAGTGGAGGGTTATTATAACAGTGGTGGGTTTATTATAACAGTGGTGGGTTATATAACAGTGGGGGGTTTATTATAACAGTGGAGGGTTTGTTATAACAGTAGTGGGTTTATAATAAACCAATGTGGGATATTATAACAGGTGGTGGGTTTATTATAACGTGATGGGTTTATTATAACAGTGGTTAGGTTTATGATAACCTGGAGGAGGTTTTTATAAAAATGGGAGGATTTATTTATGACAGTGGCGGGTTTAGATAACAGTAGTGGGTTTATAATTACATTGTTGGCATTATTATAACAGTGGGGTTAATTTATAACAGTGGAGAGTTATTATAAACAGTGAGGGTTGATTATAAACATGGAGGGTTTATTATAAACAGTGGGGGGTTATATACAGTGGAGAGTTTATTATAACAGTGGGGGTTTATAAACAGGGGAGGTTATTATAACAGTGGAGGGGTTTATTACAAACATGGGAGGAGTATTATAACAGTGGGAGGGTGTATAATAACAGTAGTGGGTTTATAATACATGGTTGGCATTATTATAACAGTGGTGGTTTAGTTTATATAACAGTGGAGAGTTTACTATAACGTGGAGGGTTTATTATAACTTGGAGGGTTTATTATAACAGTGGTGGGGTTGGGTTTATTATAACGGGAGAGTTATTATAACAGTGGAGGGTTTATATAAACATTGGAGGTTTATTAAAACAGTGGAGGGTTTATTTAACAGTGGGTGGGTTTATTATAACAGTATGGGTTTTTTAGAACAGTTGGTAGTTTATTATAACCAGTGTATGGGTTTATTATAACAGTGGTGGGTTTATTATAACAGTGAGGGGTTTATATAACAGTGGTGGTTTATTATAACAGTTGAGGGTTTATATAACAGTGGTAGGTTTATATAACAGTGACGGGTTCGATTTATAACAGTGGTGGGTTTATGATAACAGTGAGGGTTTATATAACAGTGGTGGGTTTATATAACAGTGATGGGTTTATTATCACAGGGAGGGTTTATTATCACCGTGATGGGTTTATATAAAACAGTGGAGGGTTTATTATAACAGTGATGGGTTTATTATAACAGTGGGGGGGGTTTATTATAACAGTAGTGGTTTTATAATAACAATGTGGGATATTATAAAAGTGGTGGGTTATTATACAGCAGTGGGTTTATTTTATTATAAACAGTGGTGGGATATTATAACAGTGGATGGGTTTATTATAACAGTGATGGGTTTATTTAACAGTGGAGGGTTATTATAACAGTGATGGGTTTATTATAAAAACAGTGGAGGGTTTATTATAACAGTGTGGGTGTATTATAAAACAGTGGAGGGTGTTATTATAACAATGGATTGGGATTTTTATACGTGGTGGGTTTATTATAACAGTGTGGGTTTATATGACAGTGGTGGGTTGATTATAAACAGTGGAGGGTTTATTATAACAGTGGGGGGTTTATTATAACAGTGGTGGGTTTATTATAAACAGTGGTGGGGTTTTATAACAGTGGTGGGTTTATTATAACAGTGGAGGGTTTATGATAACAGTGTGGGTTTATTATAACAGTTGGTGGAGGGTCTTTATGACACTACAGTGGAGGGTGTAGTATAACAGTGTGGGTTTATTTCATACAGTGACTGCGTATTATAACAGTGATGGGTTATATAACAGGTGGGTTATTATAAACAGTGGTGGGTTTTATTCATAACAGGGTGGGTTTATTATAACAGTGGTGGGTTTTTTATTATAACAGTGAGGGTTTATTATAACGTGGAGGGGTTTTATTAAAACAGTGGAGGGTTTAGTAGAACATGTGGGATTTTTTATAACAGGGAGGGTTTATTATAACAGTTGGTGGGTTTATTATAACAGTGATGGGTTTATTATAAAAGTGATGGGTTTATTATAACAGTGGTGGTTTATATCACATGGTGGGTTTGGTGGGTTTATTATAACAGTGGTGGGTTATTTTATAACAGTGGGGGGTGATTATAACAGTGGGGGATTTTATAACAGTTGTGGGTTTATTATAACAGTGGTGGGTTATTATAAACAGTAGGTGGTTATAATAACAATGTTCGGGATTATTATAACAGTGGTGGGGTTTATTATACAGTGAGGGGTTTATATAAACAGTGGAAGGTTTATTAGAACAGTGATGTTGTTTATACATCTTAATAACAGTGTAGGGTTTATTATAACAGATGAGTTTATTATAACAGTGGGGGCTTTATTATAACAAGTGGGTGGTTTATAAAAACAAATGTTGGGATTATTATAAAAAGTGGTGGGTTATTATAACAGTGGAGGATTTATTATAATAGTGGAGGGTTTATTATAACAGCCAGTCCCTTCCAGTTCACAATCACCCAGGTACCAGCCAGCCCTCAGTTCACAAATCACCGTGTTCAGGCCGCCCTTCTTAGGTTACAAATCATACAGTGTTACAGTCAGCCCTCCAGTTCACAAATACCCAGTGTTACAGTCAGCAACACAGTTCACAAATCAACAGTGTTACAGTCATCCCCCCAGTTCACCAATCACCAGTGTTACAGACATTTGTTTTTGTAATTAATCTAATCATGTTGCCCTGCTGATGTTTGAAACATGCATTTTATCACCATGAACAGTTGTAGAAAAGTAATGATGTGTAAGACAAATGTGCATAGGGAATTGTTGGGGTGGTACACAGTGAAAATTGCGAGTAGGCACCGCAAGAAAAGGTTGTGCGACTACACTTGTCTACAGGTATATATCTGAATTACTGTATAGATGTATATTCTCAAACAATTTACACATTCAATTGATTGGAAAGACCCGTTGTGACCTCTTTCGCAGGATGAAGAATCTCGTGCTCCTGTGGCTGCGTAGCTGTTGGAGGCTAAATCAGGTGACCCCTAAGCCAGGAGGAGGTAGGAGAATCAATCAGATTGTACACGTGACTGCATTCAGCTATTGGGTTCTAATGTTTTAGTTTAATCTGTTATACTAGATAATGAATAGATTATTCGTTCCGTTAAAATATGACTAGCCAAAGTTACCTTGCCGGTTTTGGTAAACTATCCAACCCGAACCTGCATTCCAACGTACAACGAGTAATACCATACAATAACGCAATCACGCGATTGATCCTTTCTGTTGTGTTTGGTCCGTACGTTTATACAGATTTACCTAGATATGTTCCAGTCACAACTTGGTTTTCTAACGGGGGGAATGAGGAGGTTTTGTGATTCTAGGGTGATTCTAGTTGATATAATAAAAATGTCGGAGTGACCAGTGATGTTACATGGCCGTGATAGCCTAAAAGGGACGATCCTACCCACAATATAGTCATATATCACAAATGGTATATATTCTGACTGATGCTACTAAAGTAAAATAAGGTGTTCCATACCCTATTGTATTTCTAAAGGTGACTCTTTGAGTCCCCTTTTTAAAATTATTTGAATAAGGGATGATATGCCTTCCTCAACTTCCCCTTTAGGCGTGATACACCAACTACCAATTTAACGCATACACACAATCAAGTTCTCTTTAAGGCGTAAATCACATCACATTACCCATTTGCACCATCCAGAAACTACAGTATATGTATTAATACCAGTAATTCTCAATATTATTATAGTATCCCTGTACCAACAGAACAAAAGTATATGTATTAATACCAGTAATTCCAATATTATATAGATCCCCTGTGTACCATCCAGAAACTACAGTACAGAATAAATACCTGAATTCTCAATAATATAGTTATCCTGTACAACAAGAAAGACAGTATATGTAGTAATACCAGAATTCTCAATATTATATAGTTATCATGCTACCAACCAGAACTACAGTATATGTATTTTAAATATTCCAGTAATTCTCAATATTATATAGTATCCCGGGTTACCAACACCGAACTACAGGTATAGATATTATGACAGTAATCTAAATATTATATAGGTATCCCTGTACCAACCAGGAAACTACAGTATATGTATTAATAACAGTAATTCTACAATATAAATAGTATCCCTGTAACCAAACCAGAACTACAGTATATAATATTTAATACCAGTACTCTCAATATTATATAGTATCCCTGTACCAACCAGAACTACAGATAGTATTATACCAGTATTCTCAATAGTATTACATATAGTATTCCTGTATACCTCCAGAACTACAGTACATGTATTATATAACTGTAATTCAATATTATATGTATCCATGTACACCAGAACTACAGGATATGTATTAATACCAGTAATTCTCAATATTACTATAGTATTCCTGTACTATCCAGATCACAGTTACATGATTAATACCTGTAATTCTCAATATTATATAGATCCCTGACCAACCAGAACCTACAGTATATGTATTCATACCAGTAATTCTCAATATTATATAGTATCCCTGTACCAACTAGAATACAGTATGTTATAATACCAGTAATTCTCAATATTATATAGTATCCACTCGTACCAAACAGAAACTACAGTAATGTTATTATCCAGTAATTCTCAATATTATATAGTATCCCTGTACCAACCAAGAACACAGTATTATATATATTATCCAGTACTTCTCAATATTATATAGTATCCCTGTGTACCAACCAGAAACTATCGTATATGTATAATTAATACCGTTTTTGAGTAATCTCAATATTTATTATAGAGATCCCTGTACCCACCAGAACTACGGATATGTATTAATACCAGTAATTCTAATATTATATAGTATTCCGTACATCCAGAATACAGTATATATATTAATACCGTATTCTCAATAGTATATAGTACCCTGCACAAGCGAGAAGTACAGTTATATTAATACCAGTAATTTCCCCATTATATAGTATCCCTGTACTAACCGAACTCAGTTATATGTATTAATACCAGCACTTATCAATCTTATATAGTATCCCTGTACAACCAGAACTACAGTTATGTATTAATACCAGTAATTCTCAATATTAAATTACCTATCCTGCTACCACCCAGAACTACTGTAATGTATTAATCCAGTTATTCTCATATTATATAGTTCCCTGTACCAACCAGAACTAAGTATATGTATTAATACAGTTAATGTCAATATATATAGTATCCTGTACCACCAGAACTACAGTAATGTATTAAATACCAGTACTTCTCAATATTATATAGTATCCCTGTACCAACCAGACTACGTATGGATTAATTACCAGCACTTCTAATATTATATAGTATCCTGTACAACAGAACTACTGCATGTATAATACCAGTAATTCTCAATCATTATATACTATCCCGGGTACCACCAGAACTTACTGTATGGGTATTAATACCAGTTATTCTCAATATTATATAGATCCCGCTACCAACCAGAACTACAGCGTAATTTCAATGTAGATAGTTCACGGTACCAACCAGAAACTCCAGTAGATGTTTAATACCAGTTAATCTCCATATGATATATATTATCCCTGTTACCAAGCCAGACGTACAGTATAGTAATACCAGTAATTTCAATATTATATAGTATCCCCGTAACAACAGAACTACAGTATATGATTAATACCAGTAATTCTCAATAAATTATTATAGTTCCCTGTGTCAACCAGAACTTACAGTATATTAATACAGTAATTCTCAATATAATATAGGATCCCTGTACCAACAAAGAACTACAGTATATGTTATTAATACCAGTAATTCTCTTATTTATAGTATCCATTTGTGTCAACCAGAACTACACGTATATTAATACCAGTAATTCTCACAATATACTATAGTATCCCTTGTACCAACAAGAAACTACAGTATATGTATTAATACCAAGTAATCTCACTATTATTAGCATGCCATGTAGCAAACCAGAACTAAAGTATATGTATTATACCAGTCATTCTCAATATTTTAATAGTATCCCTGTACTAACCAGAACTGGCAGTATATGTTTAATACCAGTAATTTATAATATATATAGTTATAACTGCTACCAACAGAACTACAGTATATGTATAAATAACAGTAATTCTAAATATATCAGTTCCCATACCAACCAGAACTACAGTATATGTATTTACTACCAGAATTTCTCAATATTATAAAGTATCCATACCCCCCAGAACTACAGTAATAGCATATGCTGGAAGACAGTTCCACCAGTTTCACCATTCTCACTGTAAAGAAAACCTTCATAACTGAAGATGAAACTCTTTTCTTCCCAATTAAAGTTTCACGTGTCCTCTGTATCGGCCTATTAGTGAACAATGCACCAGAGAGTTTATTGTATGGCCCATTAAAGGGGGACAGATTCAGTGGAAATAGCAATATTGTATAATGTTAGTTGTAATGCCTCCTTATATACATATTCTTTCCATTTTGAAAAATCAGTTAGATTCATTACTTTGATGTTCCCTGCTGTTGACCATTAGGAGCTGGAATTTCAAGGTCAGTGGGGGAATAAACAAACTGCTCTCTTTTCTGAAAAGTATATTATTTGCACTGAACTTCCCCTTTATATAGTATATAAATTTATCATAGCCCCACACAAACGTCGCCTTCTCTAATGGAAAAAAGCCCTAACTTGTCTAATCTGCCTGCATATTCAAGCCCTTTATTCCAGATTATTTAATATGGTTTTAGTTGCCCTTCTCGAACTGACCTCAATTTCCAAGATGTCCATTTGATATGGGATTACAAAACGCACCGCTATTCCATCATGAGGCCACCAGGGCCTTGTAAAGAGGGAGAATAATATTGTTCTCTCTTGAAATTATCCCCATTATAAAGCCAATGTTTGCTAGCTCTAGCATTGCTACCTTTGGCATGTTTGTCGCTACAATGAGCTTACAGTTTGTTATCTACAGAATAGAAAAAAATAGCAAATCTTTCTCAACTTTTAATGCTTAGTTCAAAAAGATTTTTGAAACACAGTCACTACAAAACATACGAACCCCCCCCCCCCCCCACCCAATTACACTCAGTGCCAAAAACTTAAATATATTAAAGCTGGTTAAACCCTCAGAAAACAGCAGGAAGACACCCCAGATACAGACCTTAATACTTACCTTTTCCCCTAATCGTCATGACAAAGATAGACTGCCCAGTCTCTGTAGGCTCCAGTCGTTTTTTTACGCCTTCCAGGTAGCAGCATTTGTCACCATCATGGACATATGACACAACATCAACCCCGTACTGGTAGGTAATGATACTGCCATTGTAAAGGGCAGGTCCACATAAGTAGCCGGATGTTTATATATTGTCAGATATGTGTATATGCTGTATACTGCAGAATCAAACTAGGCTTTGTATAAAGATCAAATAACAATGCCAATAGAAAATAGTTCTAATATTATATGAGGAACTGTGTTGGTCTACCCATAAACATATCCTTTCTCCTAACAGCAAATATTCTGGCAAGAAATGTGGTGGTGTCACCGTGAGCCAAAGCTCCTCTAGCCACTAATCCTAAACCTTTATGCTGACAGGCTGTTGATGGTGATAAAGAAACAAACTATAAAACACCCGTGTGCCCACACCAATGTTGACTATAATCCATGGTGGCAGTTGGACCTTCAACAGAGCTTTAAATTGAGACGGTTATGATCACAACAGGAGAGACTGTTGACAGTGAACGTACAATCCTTGATGGAGAGCTCAGATTCGTATTGGAAATTCACCAGACAACATAACCCAGGTAAGTTCTAGAACTATTACTTTATAATAATTAATCAGTTCTCCATGAGAATCAAATTAGTCCAGGATCAAACTTTGAGGACATCTTGAGAAGATCTTCTAAGAACGACGAATAAGAAACAGTATGCCATACTAATAACAGCTAAACAGGGCTTGTTCCAGGTTTGGGGATCTGCTAAGACCCTCGTTTAAAAAGGTGATTTGGGAAAGACCATTCGAGGCGTGAGTCCACAGAAATATCATTAATTCACAGATTCCTATAACCTTCACTACATTTGATGAAAGGACCACGCGTCCAAAATATGTTATGTGTGAATAAAGCAGTGAGATATCTTTGAGAGTCTTCGTTACCTGTTCTACCCCGAATTCTCTGAGAGATTGATATCCTGTCTGTATTTTCAGGCCTTAATTTATTGTGGCATTTTCAAAGAACTCTGTGGTTAGAATATGCTACGTTTATTATTAAAACTCTTCAAATATTATTAATAAAAAGAAATTATAATGATAGAAAAAGGAAATATGACTCCCAGTCATATAGAAAAAAACTGGCAAGTTTAAAAACATGTTGAAAGAAGGAAACACCTCATAAAGTTGCAATCGAAATAGAGAACAGTGTGGTCCAGAGATAGGAAAGAGTCAAAGGGTACATATAGTGTAAAAAATCTAATTTCAAAATTACACCTTTAAATTCAGCAGATACCACTATCAGAACTTTTTTCAGTTTTTAAAATTTGAGTGTAGCTTCTGAGAAAAATCATCATTTGAAATCACAGTTTACAGGGAAGAAATTATATAATGTTCCCCCATCCTGACCTCTAGGATCTTTGGCATGACTGCCAGCACACTTCTGCGACAATTAAGAGGAGAAAATAAGACAGAAAATAAGAAAATAAGGAAGAAGGGAGAGGGGAGTGTGTAAGCAGAGCAGGTCTATGGTGAGGCTGGCAGAACTTAGAAGTGGTCGCAGACACTACAAAGGAGGCAGTGAGTTAGGGAGGTGGGTTCGGGACGGGGACTAGGGACACCAAAGAGAGAGGCCAAATCATATCCATGAAGTTCTGGTTTTACATTATCAGTTAATGTAGCGTTCTTTCCTCGATGCAGTTGCGCCACCTCAGAGACGTCTCCAAACCACCATCAACCTCCTGCTGTGCTGTAAGGGGGTGGAGGGGTCGGTTACGTCAGAGTGTCCATTCCAGGAGAGCAGAGTACATCACGCTTGTGAAGTAGAGGTTTTTTACGGAGAAGAACAGAAGAAGAAATTAAGATTGTGGAGCCAATTAAAGAGCTAAACGATCTGTGGTAGCCAAACGATAGGACGGTCATCAGCTCTCTCTTAATTCACTTTGCAAGGTCAATAAAAGGTTTATATTAATATAAACACTGTCTGTTCTTCAACCCCACACACATTAATCTATATCTTATAGATCAATATCTGTTTTAATGTAAATTGTAATAAAAATAAACTACGAATTCATGAGTGGGACGATATTCCCAGACCTGACCGATTGTTCACTTATAGAATATGGGAAGTTACCAGCCAAAATGATGTCAACTGACCAAGTGTGTTGGGACTGCCATAATTTTACTGATCCAATCTGAGGCTTTTTACAACTGGACAAACAAATAAAGAGGTTACCACTGGCATAAGCCAATGCTTATGTAACAAACACATACACAATGTTTAGTGGAACCATCTGCCCCTTACTGCCCCTTTCCACAACAGGTTTAAATACCCTCAACTCCGCTGAAAGTAATAGAAAATCCATGCATTGATCAAAACATTCCTTATACCTTGCACTATTATTACATTTCACATACATGGAATATATTTCCCATGATGCAGTCTGTCCAAACTAGCAGTCGGTTCCATTCAATCTAAGCAGGTAGACATTTTATATGTCATCAACTCTCAGGGAGATTTAAAACAACCATCAGCGGGAGGACTGGGGAACTATGGGCCTGGGGGAAAATACAACCAAGTGGCCCTTTAATTAGATTGTTTGACAGTTCTACTTTGCTAGGGTCACACAGTCTTTGTTTAAGTTAGGCCTATTTTAAAAACACTATTCTCAGTAAATATACATTCAATGATAACAGTAGGTAATAAAAGAATTACCCAAAGGGCCTCAAAAAATGGTCAAACACAATTTCACATTAAGTTTCAATAGAAGGTGTTAGATAAAATGGAGTACTGGACGTAACACTAGCTAATTATCTGGAGAGTTTGATTTGATAGCAAATGGGTAATGATCTGGAGTGGTCTGGACAAACTGGGATAAAAGAGAGCTGATAACACTGGCTAATAATATGGAGGCTGATAACATGGCTATTGATATGGATGGCTGATAACACTGGACAAATAATCTGGGGGTTAGATAACATGGCTCTTGAATCGGATGGCTGATAACACTGGCTTAATAATCGCAGCGGCTAATACCACGGCTAATGTTTTAGAGCACTGACAATACTTGATTAAGGATTTGGAGGCTGACAGCACTGCTAATGAAATGGAGGGTGATAATACTGGATAATGATCGGGTGGGTGATTAATACGGCTAATAATCTGGAGGCTGGATAACAGGGTTAATAATCGTAGGGTTTACAAAACACTGGTTAATAATATGGAGGGCCTACAACACAGGACAGGCATGATCTGGAGGGACTGACTTACCACTGGCTAATATCTAGAGGGGCAGACTAACACTGGCTAATGATCTGGAGGGATGACTTACACTGGCTAAAATATGGAGGGCTGATAACACTGTAATGAAAACTGGAGGGCCTGAGGATCATGGCTAATGACTAATTACTTTCTATGATCGGAGGCTTAGTAACATGGTTATGAATGGACGGCTACACTATAACTTGGTAAAACACTGGGGGACTAAACTTTATTAATAATCAGGGAGGACCTGACTAACATGGCTAAGATCTGGAGGCCCTGACTTACACTGGCTAATGATTGGAAGGGACTGACTTACACTGGCTGATGATCTGGAGGGCTGAAGAAACACTGGCTAATGAACTGGAGGGATGACTTCACTGGCTAATGAACTGGAGATTGAATAGCACTGGCTAATGAACTGGAGGTTTATGAATGAATGGTTCAAGGAATTACAAGAATGTTTATTAAACTTGTAAAATTACTAGTCAAAAAAAGGGAAGAAAGATCTTGAAAATATAACTAAGGAAATCAGAAATGCTCTGGATTTTGAAAAGGAACGGGATGAAGAGGATTGTTAGAGCATTTGAGGAAAAATATGGATTTCGAAAACGTTAGTTCCAATTAATGAGGAGATAGGTAATGTAAAACATAGAAAAACTACCTAGGGCTAGAATAGACTATGAATCGGAAAAAGTTTTCCACATGGGAAAGGAACCTAATGATGCAAGAACAAGGAAAAAGGATAAAGAAAAAATGGAAAGGAGAAATACATTTGGCGATAGATAGAATAAGAGTCAGTTAGGAAAGGAGAAAAATCTGGAATCACTAGGAGAGAGCTAGACTTAAGGTGGAGGGATACAGCACCCCCCAGAAAAAGAAAAATCCTAGATATAGAGGAGTTATTCAACTCGCCTAACTGGGAATTAGAGGGAAGAATAGTTCTAATCTATTAGCAAGCCCAGTAAAAGGGAAAAAAGAGAAAACCCTCGCCTTCTTCCTCCCTTTTTTGGGAGTAGGAAGGAAAGAACAGTAGAAGGGGGGGGCGGGGGTGGGGGCCTACTTCTAGGAGCGAGACCATAAAGTGGTAAGGAAACATATGGAAAAAGAAGGGGTCTGACGAGAAATCAGAGAAAAAGGGGGGAAGCGGAACTATCTCCAGGGACAGAAAAAGTAAATCTATGAAAATATGTCGATTAGATCAGAAGATTATATCTAATGAGGGATTTGAAAATTAACAGGGCTGTCCACCCCCAAAAATAAAATTCTAACCCTACTACGGGACCCACTGTGTAGTGTACGAATAAAATCCTTACCTTAACATTCCCAGCGCCAAATGGTTCTCCGTAATGCTCTCCAACCCCGAATGTCCCCCAAAGTTACAAAAAAATGCCCACCGGGAAATGTTTCCGCCTTGAGCTGTCCTCTTCAGAGGTTTTGGCTTGCTCAGAGCAGCCCTTCACATCCCCCCCCCTCCCTCTCGTTTTGTTCTCCATCCCCCTTTCCTACATATAGGGATAGTCCCACAGCCCCAAACCCTATAAATATTGTAAGAAAGTGCCCCCGATCTTTACTTACCTTTCCCTCTCTCCTCGGCATTCTGAACTGCCGGCAGCCGTTCTGTGGATTGGCTGCCTCTTAGCCAATCACAGACGCGGCTGCGGTCCAGCCGGGGCATTGCGGCAGAGGAAAGAGGGAATGGTTAAAGCACAATGGGGGATCTTTCTTGGCAATTATAATATAGCGTGGGCTGGGGGAACTAGCCTACGACATATGGAAAATATGAAAAGGGGTTCGGAAATGCCCTTTAAAGGGGCTCAACCTCTGAGGGGGGGACTCTTGCTGGGGGAAGGGTTAAAATTTGCCCGTAGACAACAGCAGATAAAATTTGTTGTCTAAAGGGTTACAAAAAATTAATGCGATCCCTGCACTAAAGAAATATTTTATGAATATAGAACAGAAAAAGAAGTAGGATAATGAGATCAATGAAGAAAGCGGTATTAGGGAACCCCGGGATTTCCGATATAGAGACAGGTTATGATGATGAATTGAATCCCTTAGTAGTAATGCTCCATTGGAACCCAAATCGACTTTTCACCCTACAGGACTGCGAGGGACATCTATAGAACTGTTGGAAGCGTTAGTAAAACCGGGATTTAAGAAAAGAAGAAAGAAGAAAATAGTGATGTAATTTTGTGCTGCAGATAAGGAAGTTCCAACTATGGAGATTTATCTGCTGCATGGATAACTATGTTTTTATGTTTCTAAGAGAGTGTGGTGCAAGAATAGAGAAAAATATGTAGGAAGATGCTTTACGTCAATTGGAGGATATCAAACTTATGAAAGAGTACTGATAGGTAATAACCCACTAAGTAGGAGTAATTTCATCTTAGGGGGGTCCTCCAGACTGGTTAGATGAAAATATTATATCTAAGAAAGAGTGTGGCTTCTGTGGGCACTCTAAACTCTACTACTTAACAAAAATCCTAGGTCTGGAGAAATCCCCAGGAAGACCGATTATATCGGGATGATTCCCCATACTGAAAAATTTTGTCCCGGATTTATTTATTTTTTAGTTCCTTTTGTTGGAAACATCGTCGTACCTGGGAGATAAGATGGAGGTTTAAATTCCGGGACTAAACATTATAGGGGGGAACTAATAACCTGTTGGTAACTAGGGATTATGGCTCTTTATACCTCTGTAATTCCCCATAAAGAGGGTAAAGAAGCGTTCTAAATATTTTTAAAAAAGAGGGGAATCTCCATTGTACCGATGGAATTCCTATGTGTGTATGAATTTTATTCTAAAAAATAATGCCTTTTTTTCGAAGGGAATAATGATTATATTCAGCGTATGGGGACTTGCTAGGGGACGTTTTTTCGGGCCCGCGAACTAAGCAGGATTTATTTGTAGGAGACTGGGAAGAGAAATGCCTCTGGGGTGCCAAGGCATAGCATTGCCTTTTATGGGAAGAGTTTATAGATGATATTCATCCTTGTTGGGTGGCACCCAGATGCATTGACATGAATTTATAGTATAATAGTATAAGGACACTCCACCCTCTAATAACCCTTTTAGAAGATTTTTTGTTGATTATATCCTAGTTTGTCCTATGAATTCATTACTGTATGCCGGCTATGCTCCTGGGAGGCCTCATGGAAACGGAAGCCATTTAGAAATTCCTGTAAGAGCCTGCACTGAGCTGGGCCGATGCTCCGAAGAGGAAGACAGGGATTAACATTCAGTCATTGGATGTATGATTGTCAACTGTCAAAATCCATAACTGCAGTACAACGGAAAACCAGGAAGCAGAAACAGGGAAACAGGGACATTGTCAGGATTTCACGGTATTTAGACTATATATTTAACATTCAAACTATCACCGGTTGGGTTTTGGGGGTGATTACCGTATGTAAGTTTTCATTTGGGGCTGGACTTGCCCTTTAAAATTCTTTTAATAAAATCTCACAAATACCTTTCAATTCAAAAGTACTTTAGACAGACAAGGGTATACTATTCTTGGATTTGGTATAGAAGGAAAGACATGGGGAATAATGACTAACACATCCTTAAGGAGGTGGACAGGAACACTTACATAGAACTGATAGTCTATGTTAAAAAATATTCCAGGGGGACAAATCTTAAGATTAAAAAAAAAACTGCTCCAAGAGAGAAAGATGGAACAAACTAAATTACTCAAGGGGATGTGTTTAATGTGGGAAATGTATCAATTGTAAGTATGTGGGTATGGATTAAAGAATCTACTAAAATATGGCGTTGGCAACATTTAATGGACTTCGTCTAATAATGTGCAATCACGAATGTCCCATATGGTATCAAATATACCTGCAATAAGTGGTACATTGGTAAAACAAAGAGGGAAATTTATTAACTATAAGATTGGGAGCCGGAGCAGGAGACGCTATGCGCCATAATATTACACAGGGATATGGGCATATGATCTGAACAGCACAATTTGTGCCGGATAACAGGTATATAAAAGGTATTAGTAGTTAGTATTTAGTGATTAGTAGTAGTTTAGTTTTTATGAGCACTATACCTCCATTTGATGGGGGGTAAATAGAAAATTTCTTTATTAGGGAGGGGATTCAGAGAAGGAACGTTTAAAACTGGACAGCCGATACAATTCCTATATAAAAGCATTGCAACCTATGGTTTGTTAATGACCAAATGGAATTGGCTCCATTTTTATAATCTATTCTGTTGGGGGTTTTTTATTTAAGATATTTTATATTTGTAAATATTTATATGGTATATATAAATGTGTTTATAGATTAGAACATGTGTATTGTATATGTATTACAGAACTCTCCGAGATGAATGCATGGAAATGGTATTATTGGAATGGTAATATGGCCTGCTTTATCTATCCCTTAAAGGGGATCGTTCAAGCTGTTTTGGGATCAATAAAGCTTGGGGGAAGGTCCGGCCAAATTACGAGAGGAGGCTGCGTGTAAGACCTGATGAAGCTCGTAGAGTGAAACGCGTAGTGGTGACGCTGAGATCCGGTACATACGGGGATACTTAGGGCAGGAGAAGAGGAGATACAACCTGGCCCTAGTTTTGGATATTTACAGGACGCATCGGAGGTATGTTGTACGCGCTCCACATGATCCCAAAGCGCACGCCCCCACTGGACGGAACCAGTGATAGTCCAGGGGATCGGAGAGAGAGGAGAGAGAGAGATCTCTGTTTACTACCTGTACACAAGCAGGATTAGGAGTTGGTTGGTTTTTTAATTAAAAAGTGCATCCGTTTCTTTCCCACGTAGTCTCTATTATTCCGTCTATTTGGGACCATGGTGTACGCAACACTCAGACTATTGTTTTTACGGTTGTTCGGATATTGACTTTTAGTTTGATTCCTGCAGCCTTTTACTTTAATCTGTTGTTGGAGGACTGGAGGTTTGTACTATCAAGTCTTGAGTTGGTGAACCTGCCAACCCATATTTTAGGATATGATGAATATTTGTATGGCTATATTCTTGCTGTAGTAGCTATGATGAAGTTTTAGAGCTAGCCAGCTTGTCAAAGTATTTAAAGCTGCCATACTAGAAACACAGGGTAGGATTGGAACGGAATGTTAAGGTGAGAGCTGTTTGTCTTTCTTTTAAATCA
>JAACNH010006811.1:0-16397 GCA_019447015.1 Hymenochirus boettgeri
AAGTAGTAGAAATTTGTTCAATAATTTTGTTTATGTGGGCGTGCAATTAGATGAAAACGAATCAAATAAACGAGGGTGGGGAGTCAAAATTACTGCAGTGAATTTTTTTGTTACTTCCCCAACAATAGGGCTCTGCCCAAAGTTTTGACAAGTGCAAGTAATATTAAAGGGACACTCTACTCATGCAGTAACTGACTAGTCTGGCTCCTCTCCTGTCAGCGCCAACAACACTTCTCTCATTTATAAACTGGTTGAGCATATGTTAAGAATGGGGCGGCGCCGGAGAGGATTCTGTTTTAAAGGGACACTATACTGAAAAAAATGACTTTGCCTCTTTTCTTAATTATATGAATACATGTAAGTAGCACTTACTGATTTGCGTGTGTTGCTTGCATGCCTTCAATCCAGCACCACATTTTGTTTAGGAGCAGTATCCCCCTCCTCTTTTAACCACTCCCATTTCATCCGAACTGGACTTTCCCCCCACAAACGAACGTCAAGCCTGAACAGCATTCCATATGTCAAAACTCTGTCACCATTCCAGCTACAGTAAAACTACTCACAGAAGAATAGTTTTTGAGAGCAAGGAACTTGATTGACGCAAGAATATAAGTAGTTTAGATTGGATATATAAGAAATAGGGGGCAGATCACAAACAAAAATGATACAGTGGTGGTGGGAAGAATTATAGTTTCCATTATGGTCAATTTAAAATAGCCTATTTTTCAGTTAGATGCCCTTTAAGTTCCATAGCGCAAGAGGTTTGGAATTCTCTATTTTTTTCTATTAAATCCCCTTCAATACAAATATAGTCTTATGAAACGGGATGTATTTACTAAAAGGAACATTTGCATAAAGCTGGATACACAGTGATGTTCGGAAAAGACTGAAAATTTCCCTCAGCAGTGGGTGTCTCCCGGTACTAAAGTATAGGGGAGTTGGCCACTATCGCTGGAAATATGCAATCCCGAATGTTCCCCTTATGCTGTGTATAGGTGTGTATAGGGGGAACTCACTGACTGTGTGTTCAATGATCTTCGAGAAATGACAGAAAGAACCTCGCAGATCCCGTCTGTCATCTTCAAGCTCATGTCGTGCGTACCAGCTTTACACTTTGTAAAGCTGGGTACACACCATTGTTCACCTTAATTATTCCATGATATACAGCCCAATAAGTGTATAGTATTTGAGGTTGAATAACATTACGTCCATCCCAGTCCAACCCATCTAGCAATATCCTCATTTCCTGCCTAACTGTGATCCAGAGTAGGCAAAAACCCCCACCAAATTTATGAAGGGGGAAAAAATTCCTTCCTGACTCAAGTGGCAATCGGAAATTCCCTGGATCAACTCTAACTTTATGTATCAATACCAGTAACTTGCAACATTTCTTGTGTGCAGAAAACTCATCCAGCTTTTTTTTTAAACTGACACAATGAACCTGCCATTACAACGTCCACTGGAAGACAGTTCCATAGCTTACCGTTTTCACAGTGAAAAACCCTTTCCGAGCTTGAAGCCTTAAACCTTTTTTCTTCAAGTCTTAAGGGAGTCCTCGTGTCCTTTGACATGTTCTATTGGTGAACAATGCCCCAGATAGTTTATTGTATGGCCCGTAATGTATTTATACACAGTAATCATATCGCCACGAAGCGCCTTTTCTCCAGCGTACATAATTGTAACTTTTCCAGTCTCTCTTCATATTCAAGCTCCCCCAATCCCTATAAATTTAGTTGCCCTTCTTGAACCCTTTCCATTTCAAAGATGTCCTTTTGTACACAGGATTCCAAAATTGCACGCATATTCCAAATGAGGCCTACCAATGCTTTGTAAAGAGGGAGAATTACATTTTCCTCTTGAATCCATCCTCTTTTATACAAGACAATACCATACGGCTCTGGCTGTTGCATGGCATGCTTGCATACCTTTAAGTTGTTTATCCACCAAAACTCCAAGATCCTTTCCAACAGGGATTCACTTACCACAGAGCCATTTATAGTATAAGTAGCACAAGTATTTAAGTCCAAAATGCATTCACCTTACATTTATCAACATTGAATTTCATCTGCCACTTAGCAGCCCAATGTGATAATCTATCTAGATCCCCTTGCCAACGATTGCACATCCTCTGAAGTTTTTAATGGTCGACAAAGTTTTGTGTCGTCAGCAAACACAGAAACTTGCTGACAATACCCACTTCCCAAATCATTAATAGATTAAATAGAAGCGGCCCCAACACAGAAACCCTGTGGCACCCCACTTAGCACTTTAGACCATAATATGATGAAGCCCCATTAACAACTACTCTCTACGTCCTATTCATTACCAATTTCTATCCTGTACAAATGTGATTCCCCAGACCAACAGACCTTAGTTATCATTAGTCGCCTATGGGGGACTGTATCAAAAGCCTTTGCAAAATCCAAGTAAACTACATCTACTGCTATACCAGAGTCTTAATTTATACTTACTTCCTCATAAAAGCCAAGCAAGTTAGTTTGACAAGATCTATTCCTCCTAAATCCATGCTGGTTACTACTTATAATGTCAGTCCTTGAAACATACTCTAGAACATGTTCCCTTATTAAACTTTCCAGGATCTTCCCCACCACTGAAGTTAAACTTACAGGCCTGAATTACCCGGCTCTGAACGACTACCCTTTTTGAATATTGGAATAACATCAGCCTTTTTCCAATCCAGAGGCACACCACCGGACATGAGGGAATCAGCAAAAATAAGAAACAATGGCCTAGATAAAAACTGAACTTAGCTCCTTAAGTACCCGAGGATGTATTTTATCGGTCCAGGAGATTTATTATATTAACCTTATTTAGTTCTTACTGTACCATATCCTTGGTTAACCAAAGTGAACTTGAATCTTGTTACCTTTATTGCTACTATACTCCATGATTCTGTACTTGGATCTTCTATAGTGTATACAGAGGAAAAAAAAATTATTCAAGACATTGCTTTATCGCCATCCTCCGTAACTAACTTATCCCCATTAATAAATGGTGCCACATTCTCAGTCCTCATCGTCTTACTATATATACTTAAAAAAATGGTTAGGCTTAGTGATGCTTTCTTCAGCTATCCTAACTTCATTATTAATTTTAGCTATTTGATTGCTTTCTTACACTCCTTGTTACAGTTTTTATAATCCCTAAAGGCCCTTCCGTTCCCTCGGCCTTAAAGGTTTTAAATGCCTTTTCTTCCTTACCATTTGCCTCTTTATATCAGAATTCAGCCACATGGGCGTGAATTTATTTTTTTACATTTATTCCCAAGGGTATAAATTAGATGTGAACTGGCTTAAAAACCCTTGAACACAGTCCACTTCTGTTCAGTACCTTACCTGATAATACATTATCCCAGTTGACATTCTGAAGAGCTACTTTTAACCTGGGAAAATTGCTTTCCTGAAATTAAATGTCTTTGTAACCCAGCGCACTTTTCCTTTCGATAACAAAGTCCAAATGCCCTATTTCATGGTCAACTATTCCCTAAGCCTCCAGTTACCTTTATATCTATAATGCGCTCCACAATGTTAGATATTACCAGATCCAAAAGAGCTCCTTTTCTAGTAGGAACCTCAACCACTGTGAGAGAAAATTATCCTGCAGCAAATTCAGGAACTCAGTGCCTTTTTCTGTGATGGCAGTTCCACCACACCAATCAATGTCAGGTAATTGAAGTCCCCCATAATGAGCACATCCCCAAACTTGCAGCCCTTGCCAACTGCATATGAAGTTGACTCACCGCTCTCTGCTAGCATTTGGGGCTTATAGCAGACACCAACAATGACATTACGTATATACTCGAGTATAAACCGAGTTTTTCAGGCTGAAAAATCAGCCTGAAAACTCGGACTCGGGTTATACTCAAGTCAAACCGCTTCTTACTGGGCATTCCGGCAGCCGCGCGATCTTTTTCTGCACTGGCGCGCCGCTGATGTCATGCCTGGCGCCGGGCAGTGACGTCAGCCCGGCGCGCCGGTACAGGAATGGGCGCACGGCTGCCGGAATGCTGATACCGTACCTGCCAGGAAGCCTTGGATGGAGGAAGAGCCCACAGATAGAAGAAGAGAGTCGTCCACAGGAGAAGAGTCCACAGGGAGAAGGAGTGCCAAGGAAGAGTCCACAGGGAGAAGAGTCCACAGGAGAAGAGCCCACAGGTACAAACGAACTGAGGGGGAGGGGGGCATTCAAGATGTTTGGGAACTACAACTCCCAGCATGCTTTATTAGCTGGGAGTTATAGTTTCCAAACATCTTGAATGCCAAGTGAGGGTGGCATTCAAGATGTTTGGAAACTACAACTCCCAGCTAATAAAGCATGCTGGGAGTTGTAGTTTCCAACACTCTTGAATGCCACCCTCACTTGGCATTCAAGATGTTTGGAAACTACAACTCCCAGCATGCTTTATTAGCTGGGAGTTGTAGTTTCCAAACATCTTGAATGCCAATTTCTACCTCGGTTATACTCAGGTCAATAACTTTATTAGGATTTTTAGCTGAATTGGGTACCTGGTTTATTACTCGGGTCGGTTTATACTCGAGTATATACGTGGACCCCCTTCCTGTTGCCTAATTCCACCCATATTGCCTCCACTTTATCATCCATATCACCAGTTTCTCTTCTTTTAAATTTGGCATTAGCAAGGGGTAAAATGTGTCATTAGTAAGGGTAAATGCACCCAAAAAGTGTTTCCATGACATTTTCCTAAAATATGGCTTATAGGTCTATGCAGTATATCAAGGATGTCAAACCTGCAGCCCCAGATGTAAGCAAACCATAACATCCCGGCATCCTGCAGTAAATGATCATCTAGAAGATGCGTTATGAGGTCTTTCAGATCTAATTAATGAACGTTAATTAATGAACAGTTTAAATGCTATTAACAGTGTGTTGTTGGCTTATTAAAAGGGGTTAGCATGCCTTTTCCTACTGTACAAGCACTAGTTCCATTTACTTGTAATTAGGTGTGAATAGACATTAGCATTTGTTAAGCAATTAAAACAGCACAATTATTAATGAGCTTATTTTCCAGGAGGCGGAGTCATGGGAGCATCAGACGCAATGCAGCTTTAGCAGCTATTCAAGACCTTAAATATTCATAGAACTGGACAGATGCTTATCAGAAGATTCGGGGAAATTCATTGGACTCCATATAATAACACTTTGTTTTGTATTATTAATGTTTTTTTCAGCTTTCAGCAGAGATTTCACCAACTATCAAACAAAAACAGATTTTCTTGAATTTGAAAGCAAAATTTGCGATTTAAACAACATATCACTCGTCTTTCTAGCTTCTGTTTACACCAAAGAAACGCCAGTGTCAAGTCAGTAAAAAGTTTATTAATCGAAAGATCCTTTGCAGTATGATGAGAGTAAACAAACAAGGTAAGTGTTTTCAGCAAGTAGAACCTTATGCAATGTGCCTGGGAACACGCAGTAATGGTTTGTGGAGTGTTAAAGGACACGTCCACCCTTAAAACAAAAAATGGGACATTTCAGTTATCTGCCCGCAACCCCAACTGCTATTTTTCCTGTTTTTATTTGTATTTGTAACCATATTTTAATAAATTAAATTCTTTTATGGCAAAGGAATTTGCTTCCTCTTTTGTCTAATGAGTTTTTTTGTAAGCTTAAGCATGTGCAGAGAAGGCAGCAGGTAAAACAGCAGTCAATCATTGTCTGTGATATCAGTGTTCACCCCTTGATTGACTGGCATGGAGGAGGGGCCAGAATGGGGTCAATTATCCTTAAATATCTGGTTATGGTTCGTACACACGTGCGATCACGGGTCCAGACCCCCTACGCACAATATGTAAGAACGAACGTTTAGGCCGATAATCGGCCCGTGTGTAGGCACTTTATCTGCCGAAACGGACGTTCAGTTGGGGATCGTTGCCCACCGACCTGGTGGATCTCCGAACAAATGACCATTTTGGCCAATAAAGTGGCCACACACGGGCCAAAACTTTCGTTCATACGCATAGTGCGTCGCGGGTCGGGACCCGCAATTGCAAGTGTGTACGAGCGTTTAGTATGCAGGTAATAAAGTGCAAAATGTATCAGTTGGGGTTGGTGGCAGGTAGCTGACAATTACCAGTTTTTGTTTGAAGGGTGCACATGCCATTTAAAGACATTTAAAGAGGGTTATTAATAAAAGTTCTTATCATTTAAAATGCCCCAACCAATCAGATCTTAATTAACATTTGAAAGCTAACATCTGATGGTTGGGGCAAAATTAGCACCATTTTTAACGATAAGAACTTTTATTACATCTCCCTGTAGATTTCCACACAGTGCTTGTACAGAGTCCATTGTGAAAAAATAAAAGGTGTCTATGAAACGAGTGTGAATGTGTTTTATAGCTGCAGTTAACTGGACATATGAGTTTTTATTTGCATGGGAAATATAAATACACATATTTTGGGCGATATGTATACTTACATAGCCCTTAAAGGAACACTGATTCTTACAACACTGTTTACATTAAACTGTTTGATTAAAATCAGGGGTGTCTCTAGGGTTTTTGCCACCTGAGCCAAACTTTTGAATGCCGCCTCTATGTACCACTATGAACTGTGCCACTGTAACCGGGATTAGGTGTGAGGCTTCCAGGAATAGGCGTGGTTAAACATTTGCAGTTTTTAATAAAAGTTCTTATCGTTACAAATGATGCTAAATTTACCCCAACCAATCAGATATTATTAAACATTTGAAAGCTAAATCTGATTGGATGGGGCAAAATTAGCACCATTTTTAACAATAAGAACTTTTATTGAATAACTCTGCTGGTTTTTTTAAACTTCACGGTGGTATTTGTACAGTTTATACAGATTGTACAGCTAAATCTGATTGGATGGGGCAAAATTAGCACCATTTTTAACAATAAGAACTTTTATTGAATAACTCTGCTGGTTTTTTTAAACTTCACGGTGGTATTTGTACAGTTTATACAGATGTACAGTTTTATACATATAACATGTCCTAATGCCCAGATCACACAGATAGGTACATATAACATGTCCTAATGCCCAGATCACACAGATAGGTACATATAACATGTCCTAATGCCCAGATCACACAGACAGATAGGTACATATAACATGTCCTAATGCCAGATCACACAGATTGGTACATATAACATGTCTTAATGCCCAGATCAAACTGACTGGTACATTAACATGCCATAATAGCCCGATCACACAGATAGGTACATATAACATGTCCTAATGCCCAGATCACACAGATAGGTACATATAACATGTCCTAATGCCCAGATCACACAGATAGGTACATATAACATGTCTCCTAATGCCCAGATCAAACTGACTGGTACATATAACATGCCATAATGGCCAGATCACACAGATAGGTACATATAAAATGCCCAGATAACACATATAGGCACATATAATGTGCCCTAATGCCAGGATCACAAAGATAGCTAAATATAAGATGCCCCAATGCCCAGATCACAGAGTCTGGTACATATAACATGTCCTAATGCCCAGATACCCAATCTACATTGAAAATAAGATGCGCCCAGCTCTGCACACACAAATAATTACACCACTTACCCTATGACGATCAGAGCAGGGCCTGCATGAAGGTGTCAGTTCAGAGCTAAGAGGGGAAAAAGTGGGGTCCATGAGTGTGCACACACAATTTTATTTTCTTCTGCTCTGCATTTTTTTAAAGTGAGCTCTGCCTGCCACTCTCTGATGTTTATCAGGGTTGCCGCCTTGAGCATTTTGCTCATATTGCTGTTTGTTAGTGTTTTAAAGTTTCCAGTTGTATAGTTTGAAACTTTGATAGGCACACCGGTGCTACTGATGTAGACAGCTATCTTTCACATCTTTCATCCCTACCGGCTTCACGGGTAATAATTGGAGGTAAATGTATCACTCTATCCTACAAAAATATAGATTTTATTTTAAATGAGAGTAAACTTTAGATACCCTATAAGCTAGCCATATATAGCGTACACCAAATATTATCAGTGCGCATATGATGATCATATCCAGAGGGATCGGTTGCTTGGTTGATCAGGCTTTTTGTACATGGCCAGATTTATTCATTTTTCTCCCCTAGGCCAGCTTGACTCCTATCACACAAGCCACATGCTTTCGTACAGGTAGCATTTACCAGGTGTTTTTTTAAATGGTCACCATTGTATAGTTTTTCTGATGCTAAACATCTGTATGCATCCAGAATATGCTACAAACCATTTGTGTGTAAATAACCTAAAATAATCAGCAAGGCTAAAAAATACAAATCAGTCCAGCTGCACTATTAAGTTTAATAAGAATGTCCTCCAATCCCTGGTCTGATAACCCTAGGCTGGTGGTGTGTATCATTGGGTTTGGGGCTGCTCAGTGGGACTGTCACTAGTCACTGCCCCTTTACTTCTTTCTTAGTACAGAGTGATGGTGTGAGGGGGAATCACACTCCCAATGTAATAGGCTGATAGCAGTTTCTCTTCATTGTGATTTGGTGTGTAAAACATTTGCGGAACCATAAAGCCGTCCATTAGCACATGAAAAATCCATCTTTATGTCCCAAAATTTTTTTTATTAGTAGTAGTGTAGGAGCCAGCAGTGCATTTCCCTATAAGTACCTTTGGACCCATGTCTGAAGGCCAGGGTTGTCATAAGGTACATTAAATGGCACAGTGCAAAATTAGTGTCTAGCACCATCCAGTTTTACTCTGCTGGCCATATATAGGATCACTACCTGCCTGTTAACTGGAACACAGATTCTATTAATTAGGAGCACTGCATCCTAGAACAATGAATAGGGTGTAATAATTATACAAAGGATTTCTATAGTTCAGACCAGATTAAATAATCTACATATAGGATTGTATTAAAATAGATACATTTAGAGATACAATCCAGGCTCATTTACCCAGAGCCGCTGGGCAATTATATGTAGTTAAAGTCGCATTAACCCGATCGTTATTGGTTAGCGCAACTTAAACTCCCTATTAGTGGCGAATGCGGGGTTACGCAAAAGATGCATCCGGTGCTCGCGATTCAATATCGCGTTTGCGCTACTTTTAGTGCAAGATTTTACGCCGGCTAGTAGCCGGAGTTAAAATCACGCTGGGGTAAATCAAAGGGGACTACCCATGTTCGCTAACGCGATTTTGAATTGCGGAAGGAGATTTACCCGGAGTGATAGCGGCTGCAAAATTAAAAAGCAAGAGTAAACTTACATCTGCCCATTTTTTCTACCATTGTTGAGTATGAATCCCTTTATTATGCTTACATACGATTCTTTTACTCTCATGCTCGTACTAGTCCATTTTTCGTTAGCAGCCTGTTTCCTTGTGTCCTTGGATTCAATGATCCTTCTTTTAACTGTGGAACTAAATGATGAGCCTCATGAAAGTGAAAAAGAACAAGCAACAGATAAAGTGTGTAAAATGATATTTCTGTTTAAAATAAACATGCCAGACAATTCTGACCTTTTCTTACTAGTGAAAAACTTCACCCTTCCAAGGGCATATATATAGGATACAAAAACATTCATTCCAAAAATCTGGTAAATAAAGCAATTAAGGTGGGTTTTAAAATTAAGAAAGTCTGGATTAATATATAATCTATATTTTTATAGTTGATAGTTTTTTGTAACACTTAAAGGGCTGTCCACCCCCTAATTTTATATTTAACCCACTACTGGCCCCACTGTATAGTTTAAAAAAATCCTTACCTTACATCTCTGCTCGTTACGGTTCCTCTGCAGTGACTGTCCAAAGTATAAGAAAAAGAAGGGTAGTACCTGTCTCCTGCCAAAAGGTTTTGCCTCCTCCTTGTCCTCTGAGAGGACAGTGGCAAGCACAGGGGAGCCCTTTCCCCTCCCTCCCTCCACCATCCGGATCCATCCATATCTATCCATCCACCTAGCGTAAAAAGTTTTTCTGTAGTGTAGGGCTTCCCTGCACCCCAACCGCTGTGTCATTTTGTGAAAAAAAAAGATTTAGAATGTTACTTAGCCCTTCGTTCCATCGTCACTTTCCATTAACGACAGCCACGTATGTGATTGGCTGCTCTCTTATGCCATCTTTTATGTTTCCTGCAGTGTCTGTCCAAAGTCAGGAAACTGAAGAGTAGGAGCTGTCTTCCTGTATGAAAGGGTCCTGTTCCTCCTGTCCTCTGAGAGGACAGTGCCAAGCACAGGGGAGCCCTTTCCCCCCTCCCTCCGAACATCTGGATCCATCCATATCTATCCATCCACCTAGCGTAAAAGTTTTTCTGTAGTGTAGGGCATCCCTGCCCACCCCAACTATACCATTTTGTTAAAAAAAGATTTAGAATGCTTCACTCCCCTGTGAAATAGTAAAATAACACCCAACTATTGAAAACTAAATGAACATCCCTTCCACAGTATTAGAGGGAGATCTATGGGTTGATAGCCATAAGGCGTATTAGGTTGCATCAACAAATCTATGCAAGATGTTGCAGAAAACTTCTGATGTGATTATCTGGATCAATGTGACAGTCCTTGAATATGGTCAGTTTGTACAGTGTAATTGTGGCTATCCTGCCTTGCCAAACAGAAACCTTACCTTCCCTCTCTTAATAAGAGTACCAAGGGTGAGTACTTAAACTGCAAGTCTCACAGTTATCCTGGTTTACCTTGAAAGCTAGTCCCCCCCACTTCATGCCAAGTCCTTCCCGTTGGGGTAGTAGTTAATTGGGAGACTCTGCTCCCAATTCAAAGCATAAGATCTGCTGCTACAAGGTAAAACCAGGGATGAGAACCTTGGTGGTTGGGTCCTCCCTGGTTATTGGAAGGGGGAGATGCCTCTAGTACTGTACCCTTGTGTGCTCTTAACGAATATTTATTTACAGATGGTTTTCTTCATATAATCCCTGTTTGTTTGATGTAACAATATTATTATTAAGCCCTGACTGACACGTTCTTTTTATTGCTTCCTCGTGGGATATTTCTCTTTTAAACCAAAATGTTACTTCTTGTGATAACAGTCAAAATAACTAATCTGACTTACACTATGGGCAGAATTTAGAAGCAAGCACAAGGGGTCAAATTTTACAATCTAAGTATGATATATGAACACACATGGGGGTTGCGGTAAGGGGACAGCATCAGAGGTTTAACTGCCCCCAGAATTTCCGAGCTGTTCTTGAGTGATTAATGCCTGGTACACACGGTAAAGATATTGGTGATCATTGTTTTCGTGCAAATTCCTCGCCAAGTCTTGTACTTACCTATAGAAGGAGGATGTAGGGAATAGCACGCAAGCGGGCTGAACTTCTATAGGTAAGTACAATACTTAGAAGTTGAACCTAGGGGTGAGGACCTAGCCGTTTAGGTCCTCACTCTAGGCACTTTTTTAAGGCAAAACAAGAGGATCCAGACCAAGAAGAACAGCCAAACTCTGCTACCAAGATGAGGTTGAGGAAGATTTCGAGCCTATGAGTAAGGACCGGGGAGGTCCGAAACGCATCAGGCGGTGATCTGTACATAGAGGGGTTGGTGGAGCACAATAAAAGTTGGTAATCAAAGTTAAACAGACCTGTTTGGCTATCTCTATTGGAGTGCACAAGTCCTTCTTTTGATTTCTAGTGTGGAACCTAGTTTGGGGCAGGCAGACCCGAGCCACCGACAAGAGCGGTGAGTTCCAGTATACTTGATCTACATTGCTTTTTTACCTTTATCTGGATTTTTATATGTAGCAGCGACAGGCTTGGGGCATGAGCACCTGAGCCTCAAGCCTATTTAAGTAAGCATTATTATATTTTAAAGAGATCAATTGAGCCCTAAAAGGTCTCTGGTATACTAATATACCAAAAACATCTTGTTACACTTAGTGGGTAACATAAGTATTATCTGATTATGAAGATTTCATGTGTAATGTAATGCACCATGGCAAGATTGGGCACAGCATCAAGACACCAAAGCAGTTATCCCATACCCACTGATACACCCTTAATAGTTACACTTATAGAAAAAAAACATAGCAGATCTGCAGGTGGAGAATATGTAGTGAACCTGATGTCATTTTATCATTATATAATGACATTATTAATGACGCAACTAAGCACTACTTATAACCAATGATGTAACTAAGCACTAATTATAACCAATGACTAATTAAGCACTAATTAAAACCAATGATGTAACTAAGCACTAATTATAACCAGTGATGTAACTAAGAACTAATTATAAACAATGACGTAACTAAGCATTATTATAAACCAAATACATAAAAAGCACCAATTATAACCAATGACATAACTAAGCACTAATTATAACCAATGATGTAACTAAGAAAACAATTATAACCACTGACATAACTAAACACTAATTATATTATAAACAATGACATAACTAAGCACTGATTATAGCCACTGACAAACTAAGCACTAAATATAACCAATGACATAACTAAGCATTATCATAACCAATGACATAAGTAAACACTGATTATAACCAATGACATAACTAAGCACAAATAAAACCAATGACGTGACTAAACACTGATTATAACCAATGACATGACTAAATACCAATTATAATCAATAACATAACTAAACACTGATTATAACCAATGACATAACTAAACACCAATTATAACCAATGACATACTAAACACTGATTGTAACTAATGACATAACTAAACACAGATATTTAACCAATGACATAAGTAAACAACAATTATAGCCAATGACATAACTAAACACTGATATAACCAATGACATAACTAAAACATAATTATAACACAATGACGTACATAAACCCCGCTTAAACCAATGACATAACTAAACACTGATTATAACCAATGACATTACTAAACACTGATTATAACCAATGACATAACTAAACACTGATTATAAACCAATGACGTTACTAAACACTGATTCTAACCAATGACAAAACAAAAACTGATTCAACCAATGAAATATCTAAACACTGATTGTAACCAATGACGTAACTAAACACTGACTATAACCAATGACGTTGCTAACCACTGATTAAACCAATGACATAACTAAACACGATTATAACCAATAACGTAACTAAACACTAATAATAACCAATGACATAACTAAACACCAATTATAACCAATGACATAACTAAACACCGATTATAACCAATGACATAACATTATAACTAAGGACGTAACTAAAACACCGATTAAATCAAATGACAAAACTAAACACAGATTATAGCCAATGACATAACTAAACACAGATTCTAAACAATGACATAACTAAACATGATTGTAACCAATGACGTAACTAAATACTGATTAACCAATGATGTTACTAAACTGATTGTAACCAATGATATAACATAAACACTGATTATAACCAATGACAAATAAAAAACTGATTCTAACCAATGACATAACTAAACACTGACTAACCAACGATGTTACTAAACTGATTATAACCAATGACATAACTAAACATGATTCTAACCAATGACATAACTAAAAACTGATACGAAACAATGACATAACTAAACACTGATTGTAACCAATGACGTAACTAAACACTGACTAACCAATGATGTTACTAAACTGATTATATCCAATGACATAACTAAAACTGATTATAACCAATGACGTAACTTAACACTGATTATAACCAATGACATAACTAAACACTGATTATAAACAATGACATAACTAAACACCGATTATAACCAATGATATAACTAAACACGATTATAACCAATGACGTAACTAAACACCGATTGTAACCAATAATGTAAGTAAACACCGATTGTACCAATGACGCAATTAAACTCCAATCTAAACCACCGATTATAAACCAATGACGTAACTAAACACCGATGTTGTAACCAATAATGTAAGTAAACACCGATGTAACCAATGACGCAATTAAACTCCAATTATAACCAATGACGTAACTAGGCACCGATTATCACCAATGACATAACTAAACACTGATTCAACCAATGACATAACTAAACACTGATTGTAACTAATGATATAACTAAACACTGACTGTAACCAATGTTGTTACTAAACTGATTATAACCAATGACATAACTAAACACCTATTATAAGCAATGACATAACTAAACACCGATTATAACCAATGACGTAACTAATCACCGTTTATAACCAATGACGTAACTAAAACACCGATTGTAACCAATAATGTAAGTAAACCCGATTATAACCAATGACATAACTAGGCACCGATTATGACCAATGACGTAACTAAACAGCGATTATAACCAATGACGTAACTAAACGCCGATTAACCATGACTAACTAAACGCGATTATAACCAATGACGTAAATAAAAACCGATATAAACCAATGACGTAACTAAACACCGATTATAACCAATGACGTAACTAAACACGATTATAACCAATGACTTAACTAAACACCGATTATAAACATGACATAACTAAACACTGATTGTAACTAATGATATAACTAAACACTGACTGTAACCAATGTTGTTACTAAACTGATAAACCAATGACATAACTAAACACACGATTATAAGCAATGACAAACTAAACACCGATTTATAACCAATGACGTAACTAAAAACACGTTTATAACCAATGACGTAACTAAACATCGATTGTAACCAATAATGTAAGTAAAACCGATTATAACCAATGACATAACTAGGCACCGATTATGACCAATGATGTAACTAAACACCGATTATGACCAATGACGTAACTAAACGCCGATTATAACCAATGACGTAACTAAACGCCGATTATACCAATGACGTAACTAAACGCCGATTATAACCAATGAGTAACTAAAAAACCGATTATAACCAATGACGTAACTAAACACGATTATAACCAATGACGTAACTAAACACCGATTATAACCAATGACTTAACAAACACCGATTATAACCAATGACGTAACTAAAAAACCGATTATAACCAATAAACGTAACTTAACACTGATATAACCAATGACATAAACTACACAGTTATAACCAATGACATAACTAAACACGATTATAACCAATGACATAACTAAACACCGATTATAACCAATAACATAACTAAACACCGATTATAACCAATGACACAACTAAACACAGATTATAACCAATGACGTAACTAAACACCGATTATAACCAATGACGTAACAACAAACTGATTCTAACCAATGACATAACTAAAACACTGATTATAACCAATGATGTAACTAAACACTGACTAACAATGATGTTACTAAAGATTATAACCAAGAATAAAAACACTGATTATAACCAATGACGTAACTTAACACTGATTATAACCAATGACATAACTAAACACCGATTATAACCAATGACATAACTAAACACCGATTATAACCAATGATATAACTAAACACCGATTATAACCAATGACGTAACTAAACACCGATTGTAACCAATAATGTAAGTAAACACCGATTGTAACCAATGACGCAATTAAACTCCTATCTAAACACCGATTATAACCAATGACGTAACTAGGCACCGATTGTAACCATAATGTAAGTAAAACACTGATGTAACCAATGTCATAACTAAACACTGATTGTAACTAATGATATAACTAAACACTGACTGTAACCAATGTTGTTACTAAACTGAATATAACCAATGACATAACTAAACACCTATTATAAGCAATGACATAACTAAACACCGATTATAACCAAGACATAAATAAACACCGATTATGACCAATGACGTAACTAAACACCGATTATAACAATGACTTAACTAAACGCCGATTATAACCAATGACTTAACTAAATGCCGATACAACCAATGACGTAACTAAACACCGATTATAACCAATGACGTAACTAAAAACCGATTTATACCAATGACTAACTAAACACCGATTAAACCAATGACGTAACTAAACACGATTAAACCAATGACTTAACAAACACCGATTAAACCAATGACATAACTAAACACTGATTGTAACCAATGATATAACTAAACACTGACTGTAACCAATGTTGGTACTAAACTGATTATAACCAATGACATAACTAAACACCGATTATAAGCAAGGACATAACTAAACACCGATATAACCAATGACGTAAACTAAACACCGTTTATAACCAATGACGTAACTAAACACCGATTATAACAATGACGTAACTAAAAAACGATTATAACCAATGACGTCTAAACACCGATTATAACCAATGACGTAACTAAAAAACGATTATAACCAATGACGGAACTAAACACCGATTATAACCAATGATGTAAAAACACCGATTATAACCAATGACTTAACTAAACACCGATTTATAAACCAATGACGTAACTAAACACCGATTATAACCAATGACGTAACTAAACACCGATTATAACCAATGACGTAACTAAACACCGATTAT
>JAACNH010006812.1:0-16396 GCA_019447015.1 Hymenochirus boettgeri
ACATTGTATGGTTCCCTCATATAGAAATCTATAGGGAAACTGTAATATTCACATTATATGGTTCCCTCATATAGAAATTTATAGGGAAACTAATACTCACATTGTATGGTTCCCTCATATAGAAATCTATAGGGAAACTGTAATATCAGCATTGTATGGTTCCCTTTATACAGAAATCTATAGGGAAACTGTATCTCCATTGTATGGTTCCCTTATACAGAAATCTATAGGGAAACTGTAATATTCACATTGTATAGTTCCCTTAAACAGAAATCCTAGGGAAACTGTAATATTCACATTGTTAAGTTCCCTTATACAGAAATCTATAGGGAAACTGTAATATTCACATTGTATGGTTCCCTTACACGAAATCTATAGGGAAACTCTAATATTCACATTGTATGGTTCCCTTATACAGAAATCTATAGGGAAACTGTAATATTCACATTGTATGGTTCCCTTATACAGAACTATAGGAACTCTAATATTCACATTGGATGGTTCCCTTATATAGAAATCTATAGAGAACTGTAATATTCACATTGTATGTTCCCTTATATAGAAATTATAGGGAACTGTAATATTCACATTGTATGGTTCCCTCATATAGAATCTATAGGGAAACTGTACATTCACATTGTATATTCCCTTATACAGAAATCTATAGGGAACTGTAATATTCACATTGTTGGTTCCCTTATACAGAAATCTATAGGGAAACTGTAATATTCACATTGTATGGGTTCCCTTATACAGAAATCTATAAGGAAACTGTAATATTCACATTGTATGTTCCCTTATACAGAAATCTACTGGAAACTTTAATATTCACATTGTATGGTTCCCTTATACAGAAATCTATAGGGAAACTGTAATATTCACATTGTATGGTTCCCTTATATAGAAATCTATAGGGAACTGTAATATAATATTGTATGTCCCTTACACAGAAATCTATGGAACTCTAATATTCACATTGTATGGTTCCCTTATATAGAAATCTATAGGGAAACTTGTAATATTCACATTGTATAGTTCCCTTATATAGAAATCTATAGGGAAACGTAAATATCCATTGTATGGTTCCCTCATATAGAAATCTATAGGGAACTGTAATATTCACATTGTATGGTTCCCTCATATAGAAATCTATAGGGAACTGTAATACTCCACATTGTATGGTTCCCTCTATAGAAATCTATAGGGAAACTGTAATACTCACATTGTATGGCTCCCTCTATAGAAATCTATAGGGAAAACTGTAATACTCACATTGATGGTTCCCTCATATAGAATCTATAGGGAAACTGTAATACTCACTTGTATGGTTCCCTCATATAAATCTATAGGGAAACTGTAATACTCACATTGTATGGTTCCCTCATATAGAAATCTATAGGGAAACTGATATTCACTTGTATGGTTCCCTCATATAAAATCTATAGGGAAACTGTAATACTCACATTGATGGTTCCCTCATATAGAAATCTATAGGGAAACTGTAATCTCACATTGATGGTCCCTCATATAGAAATCTATAGGGAAACTGTAATATTCACATTGTATGGTTCCCACATATAATAAATCTATAGGGAAACTGTAATAGTCACATTGTATGTTCCCACATATATAACTATAGGGAAACGTACATACTCACTTGTATGGTTCCCTCATATAGAAATCTATAGGGAAACTGTAATATTCACATTGTATGGTTCCCTCATATAAATCATAGGGAAACTGTAATACTCACATTGTATGGTTCCCACTATAGAAACTATAGGGAAACTGTAATATTCACATTGTATGGTTCCCTTATATAGAAATCTATAGGGAAACTGTAATACTCACATTGTATGGTTGCCTTTTACAGCACCTTGTCAATATTTATAGAAAGGTTTTGGCTATGATGACTTTTCCATATGGAATTTTCTATCTTCATCATTCGAGGGGTAAATTATTCTAACTTTAGACTTTACTCACATCTTATTCCTATAACCATTTCTGACATAAGGACAATTGTAGTTAGACTATAATTTAATGCTTGTTTTTGCAGTAATGCAGATCCTGTACCATGAAAAGGCGAAACAGAAAAACAGAAAGACCAGGCCTTACCCACGGTAAGTCCATTATATCGGTTTACACCGAGTACAGAGTAGGGATGGATACTGTCAGTGTCTACAGAAATACAACAGACGGACCAATCCTTAAGGGCCATTATGTATTCAACGTCCATAGTCAGAACAGGCCACTCCCCTAACCAAATACATGGAATGATTTCATTATTATAATGTGATTTAAGGGCATGTCCACCCCCAAAACTATAATCCCCACCAACTACTGCCCCACCATTAGTGTAGTTTATCCTTACCTCACATCCCAATCCATCTGGGTTCCCTGTAGTCCCCCCCAAAGTTCCAAAAACTGCCCACCAGGAGGCTGCAGGTCCTATAGGACACTGCCTGTCTAGCTGGCCTCAGGTAGATTTTTGCCAGCGTACTGCAGCCCTTCTCCCCCCTCCCTCCCCCTCTCTCCTCCCTCTCCCCCCGTTCTACTATCCCTCCCCCTAGCTCAATCCCCTTAATATTGTGCTCCCCATGTCCCCCAGCCCCAACCGCATGTTTTTTTTTTAAAAAAGCTCCCCAACTCTTACTCCTCTCCGCTTCCTCCGCTGATTGAATGACCGGCAGCCGCGTCCGTGATTGGCTCCGCTCAGCCAATCACAGACCGACTGCCGTCCCGCCCCTCTGCTTGCATTCTCGCAAGCAGAGGGCCGGCAGTGCGGCGGAGGATCGAGGGGAGGTAAGTAAGAGTTGGGGGGCTTTTAAAAAAAAAAACATGCGGTTGGGCTGGGGGATAGGGGAGCATATATTAAAAGTGTAATTTAGGGTGGACATAGCCTTTAAAAGTGTAGTAAATTAATACATCTGTAACATTATAAATGTTCTATAGATATTACAGGGAATAACCCCAGAGCATTGAACCTCCATAGTCACAAACATGATTTATGATAATATTCTGAATGACTCATTATTTTACATTATAATTTTTATAGGAGGAGCCATATTACAAAATATTGGTAGCAGCGGAGGAGAATCAAATGCCTGTTATTACTGCACAAACAGTACAAATGGAGGAAGCTGATAAATCTCCAGGTATAATATAGAGAAGACCTGTGATCTGTTATCACTATTCTGTGTACATTCTTCTGAAATATAGATCACGGACTGTTACATAATTATTATAACCATATTATTGTTTTTGTAGAGTGCCATCCCTTACCATCTGGAAGATGGATAACCCTCCCCAGGAGATAATAAGAAAGAGGAGAATGAGATAAAGCTGAGAAGCCACAGATGAATCTATGCAAACTGGGGTAAGTTACAGAATATGTGGTTTAAAATGGGACATTGCTACTGACTGTGATTGGTTAATGACAGACCAATTGTGTCTAATTCTTGATTCTTCCCTTTCAGTCCTAATCCAAGCCCTGAGATATCTTTCCATGCATTAATATTCTGCAGATGGTTACATGATGGATCATATAGCAAGGTAAGTTATCCAGACAAATAAAAATAATGTTATTAATAAAGTTATTCAGTCAGTAATTATAATGATCCTTGTTAACTAGTTCAGTTGTAAGTCATGAAATGTTTTCTTTCCAGCTTGCCCTTGCAAAATAAAAGGAAAACCAAAGTAGCCTTGAGGATGCAGAAAAGGAGGACAAATATATCCGAGAATGGTCAGTGGAAATAGATTTCTATTGGACAATATGATTTTGGGTTAAGGCAATGACCAATTACTAGGGCAATTTATTATAGTTACTGTATAGATTATCCATAGACATAGAGATTTTATATCTAATTAACATTGTTTATTTTATTAAATGTATTTGTATATTTTTTAGTTTCGAAACAGAAAAGAAAATCCTGAATTGAACCAGAGGAAAAAAAGCCGATTTGCCATCGGTTTAGTGAAAGCGTTCTCCATCAAAAATGATGATATTTTAGTGATGGAGTATACTTCTATAGGGGACCTGGCAACAATGCTGGACATGGTCCCTTCCCAAATAGAACAGCTGTGTAGTATACATGGTGGGGACATTACGGCAGTAACTTATAATTATTATGAAATAACTAATAATCAGTATGAAATTATAGATTCTATAAACCAGCCTGTAAATGATGTAGAACCCAGTTTATAGGGTTTGGTAGAGGAATGTCCCCCTCAGTTCACATTAGAATCTTTCTCATGGCTACACATGTCCTGTAAGCAGAACCATCCAAACCCATAGCATTATGGGAAGAATGGGTACAGTGACAATATAGACTGGCTGTGTAATGTACAGTATTTTTGTTATGGTAAATGGTTGTCTGTTTCTAAATTGGCTAATGTGAGTTTTATTTAAACATCTGCAGATTTTACGCTTCCTGCATCATACTCGGTGTTCAATATTACACGACAATAGATCGTCCACCGGTAAGTGCTTCTGGGAGGACATGGTGTGTCCATTTATATGTTTGGGACATTATATATTATTATAATGAGGGGATTGAAATGGTTAAAGGGGAAGTTATTACACCGATTTAAAGGGCAGTATAATAGATTTCTACTAGAATGTACCCCATTTAATATGGTTTTTATTTACTTAATGCTATTTTTATTTGTTTTTTCCAGAAATCTGAAGCCAGCAAATATAATATTGACTGAATCTGGATTCCCCAAATATCAGATTTTGGTTGAGTATGGAAGGTAAATGACATAGAACATTATCTGTTTATGGTTAAGGTGCCATTTGGTTTCAGCCAAAGCATCCTCATATGGCAGTGTCTATAACATCATATGGTGGATAGACGAGACGTCTTTGGTAACTTTAAATGTTTTGTTTCCACTGAAGGAATCGACTTTGGGGATGAAATGCATGGAGAATGTGGAACCCCACAGTACAGAGCCCCCGAAATGTGGATGGCGGACCCCTACACCCGATCCATTGACTGGTGGGCTGTAGGGCTAATTTTCATGAAATGATGGTCTGTGATGTAAGTACCAAACATTCATTAATAAACTAATATTATAATCTAATTAATATGACTGGAAATTCTCTGTCTCCCTATAGATATCACCCTGTATGTAGCTTTGTACCTTATCAACCTTGCAGTTGGTCTTTCAGTTTCTTTTTCTTCCCTTTATAGCCTGTAATTAGATCATTGGATGCGAACACTAGGAAACAGATTATTAGTCAATAGACAAGGGAACTGTTTATAAAGGCACCAATTTATTAAAGGGACGATACTGAGCCTCTCTTGGCCTTTGCCTTACCATGGTAACGCCTTCATTAATATGGCCCATAATTTATATCTGTTCTTGTTGTTTATGCTCCATTTATTCTTCCCGGTCAGTGTTACATTCAGAATAATGCGTTTACTTTACTTTATTATTTGTTATTATTTTTCTATTTCTTTAGTTGCCTTTCATGGAAAAACGAGGGAGAGCTGAAAGACAGAATCGTCAATAAAGAGCCGTGATTTCCATGAAATATCTCCCAATGAAATCTTTATTGTACAAAGTAAGTTACCAAAGTAGCAAGTTCCTTGTTGGGAAAGAGATTGATGTGCAGTTGGTGTTTGTTTCTAAGGAGAGATAGGGCACTTTGGGAAATGTATATACTCCAGTGGTAGAGATGCATAGAAACCTATAAATATGTCAATACAAATGCTAACTAGAGAGTATTGGAAAGAGATATATAGGCGCAACACCTATGTATGGTATATAACTAAAGTCCTTTATTACAGAAGGGATATATTAACACTCACTTAAAAACATATATACAGGGCTATCACTTCATCTTACCAACATTTAAACAGAGTCATGACACATTAAGGCATTCATATAAAAGACCTTTAATAGCCATGATTAGAGTGACATATAGCTACCAGTCTCCTGTCTTATCAGTCAGTGTTATCCTGTGGTGTCTGGTAAATGAGGCCCTGTATAAAGACAAGCAGGTGGGACGCGTTTCGCTCCTCCTACCGGATCGGAGCTTTTTCAGCCATGCTGCTCTGTCCCCCACTCAACGGTCTATTTATCTAAGCTGCGGATACCAGATTTCGCGCGGCTGGAGTGACGTCACTCCAAGTGCTCGCGATCTAATTCGTCGCGTTCGCACATGCGCATTCAATACGGAAGTGGGGAATTTTTGTCCGTTTCGTCATGTCTCAGTCCCTCCTGAGCCAGAAGTCAGTATTTACGGCCTACAGCTCAGAAAAGTGCTGCAATTACTATATACAAACATCAAAAAAAGTTCAATTGTGCAAAAAATTCAATTGTCAAAAGAGTTTCTAGAGTCTAGTACTTATTTCAACAATCACATTTCTATATTCTTGATCTCCATATATGTATATGTATATAAGTATATCATGAAAATATGTAACAGCTAAATCAATATTAATCAAAAAGGCAAGATATTAATCTATGCCAGTATATAGCATATACTGATACTGATACACCCATAATATAATATACATGGAGATCGATTTCTAGAGATAGGATTAATGCTAAACATTAGCAAAGTTCATTATAGTTAAGTATGAATCTAAATATCATTCGATTATACTTAGGTGTCAAGGATAGATTGGCTCCATGGTTTCATGGGGCCAAAAAATCTTTAGTAATACAATTAGCTGGACAAAGTTCCTTAAATTTATACAGTTTCATTTTTGAGCAAAAGAGATCTCTTTCCTTATGTTCCCACCCAGAACATGGTTCTTTATGATTTGTGTCAGAATAGAGAAGCCATCCATATTAGTTTAGATGAAAGGAGTGAGGTCAACGGTGCTCTACTGTTCAATAAATATTCCACTTTTTTCCATGCGGAGTAGTTTTTTTTGTTATATCCCCTCCTCTGATGTTATATTTGGTGTTTGTTAGAATAAATAATATATTATGAGTAGCAAATAGTATCAGCCAATCAGCTATTTGGATTTGTGCAACCATTGGAGTAACAAATGATTTTTCTTTATAGCTTTTGATTAAAAATGGCAAGAAACGCCTTGGAGCAACCAAACGTGGAGCCCAGGAGATCATGGAATCTGTGTTCTTCAATGTAAGTTTGTATTGCCGACACTTTAGTTGAGTCAAGAACAAAGGAATCTGTGGTCAGCCAATTGTGTTTAATACTGATTTTGTTTATTTCCTGTTATATAGAAATGGACTGGGTTAAACTGAAGAACAGAACCCTCCAACCTCCAACCATTCCCAGAGGAGTCTATTAATTATAACAAAAAGGAAACAACAAAAAACAGTATTTAGAAGTTTTAAAGCCAATGATAAGTTGATTAAGATGCTGAAGATGCTGAAGATGTATAAAGAATTGGATCAAAATGTCCTCCAAAAGCAACTTCTCCCAACAACCCAGGTGCAGTTGGTGATGACCAGTGTATTTCCCAACATGATGGACAGAAGGCAGATATTATAACAAAGCAGAATGCCACGATGACTATTATCAATAGATATAGTAGATCCAGGGATTTTTTCCGATTGCCATTTGAGTCAGGAAGGAATTTTCCCCCATTTTTTGTTTGGGGTTTTTCGCCTTCCTCTGGATCGAATCACCAAAAACCATGAATGGATCAGCATCGGCCCAGAAGCAGATATCCAGCATGGCAGAGCAAATTAAGAAGTAATGAGAAGAATAATCACTGTGAATATTGACACTGAATATGAAATGTAATATTGTTTGTATATTTTTGATGGAATGTTAATAAATACCTTTGAAACATAGGAAATGTTTAATGTTTTTCTGCACATTATAGAAATGTAAAACTAATCTAAAGATTATGAAAACTGCAAAACAACATTTGTGTTACTTCCAAAACGATTGGCCCTGTGTTATCCTAATATTGAAATCTAGTACTGTGGAATAATGTATATTAATAGCCTCATCCATATCACTGTCTTATAGCGCTATTTCGCCTTATTTATAAAAATGCTCATTTTCGCTTTGCCTTTGTGGAAAAGTATCGCTGTGTCGCTGTGTGGCGATAGTTTTCGCCTTATTCATTGCGTTAACTGTATCACTGCGAAAAGAGAGATTGCTCTCTAGTGAAATTTCAGAGCTATTTTTGTCATTTTTTTTAATTTAAAGCCATTTAAATAGGCCCCTTTTCTCCTCTTTTGTTGCATCTTTGCAGTTTTACCAGAATTTTCACCAAACATCATTACTTACTGGAATGTTCCATTAACATGACTATTCTTACCCCACTATGGGATGTTCCCATATTAATGGAACTGGTGCTGCAGTTTGCTGAAAATAAGCAATACTACAAAATGTCTCCATTAACAAAATAGAGAAAATACGCCTTTTGGGTTTTACACTATTTATATCTTTGGCTGGGCTATTAAATAACAAAAATAGGTGTTCAGTGTGTATTAACCAATTTAATACTACTTTGAAAAACCACCGGGACTATTACCTATTTACCACCATATGTGCTGAGCTTTTTCAGCATTATTACTTTTTGCTACATAATTTTCGCTTTTGATGAAAATTCTCCTTTTAACTTTTTAATAACAATAAAATTGTGTAAAGGCTGGTGGGGCAAAGGGCAAAAATAATGCCCTTTATAAATATGTCCCCAAACCCCCATTTGACTTTATTGGTAAATAAAGGAATTGGAACCTTAAAAAAAGATAAAAAGATAAAATCGGAAATCGCAGATCGTATTACAGTAAATACTGGAAAATAGTCTACACCCCCTGAGTACTTTAGTATTGAGAACACTCCACAATGTACTGACACCTTCCATGGATCCATTGGCAGGTTAAATAATGTCCACTTGTGCGTTTTCGCCACCTCGGACTTGGCGAATTGGAATGGCTTACCTTAACGCAAAAATACACTTTTCGACATTTATAAATGTGCTGAGCAGTGACTGTATGGCGAAAAGTGAAATGTAGCGGTAATGCCCTTTCGCCACTGGTTATCACTGCTTTATAAATAGCGAAAGTCCAATTTTGCAAAAAGGCAGCGTAAAGAAGGTGAAAAGTTTAACGACATTTATAAATATGCCCCTTAATGTGATTTGTATAATCAGTATAAATTAATGTATGGTATAATTAAAACATACCAAACTAAGAAGAGCCACTGATTATTTTAAATATTTTATAAATTTACTGAACAAGAAAAAATAAACATAATAATTTCACTGTAGCAAGTAAACACAATTTAAAATACAAATCTAGGGAGAAAGTTACTTCTGATCCCTTCGAATATTGAGATTTTATTTATAACATTGTTAGTAGTATAGGTGGGATTGTTAAAGGGTATCTAAAATCAAACCTTTCAGATTATAAATCTGAGCTGTAGATTCTGCAATATCATAATTTGAAATCACAGCATTTACAGGGAAAGACCTGTCACTCCAGAAGCAGAAATTATACTATGTGACCCATCCCTGACCGTATTGCCTGCCTGCTAGTACACTTTCTGCAACATTTGATAGAAACAGCAGAGAAATAAGGCAGGGGGGAAGTGGAGATGTGTAAGTAGAGCAGGGTTTACGGTGAGGCTGTGCAGAACTAGTCGCAGACACTACAAAAGGCAGTAAGTAAGGGAGGGTTGGGGTAATAAGGAGCACTCACTTAACATTAATAATTTAATGACAAAGCAAGCACAGATAAATATGTGAGTATCAGCTCTCAACTTGTAGTTTCAGATAATGTAAAGTAGTTTGAGTGAGTATAGTGACCCTTTAATAAAGTGTAATGATAATGATAAAATAATTTCAAGGCAGTGAATACTCTCCTAGGCCTGATTTACCCACATGTGCTGTGCTAAAAATAGAGGTTAAAATTGTTGCTAACCTAAATTAAATGGGTTAGTGCAAGTTAACTCCATAATTACACTGGCTGCACCAGTTTCACAAAAGACAACCGTGCAACCGGTGCAATGTATTTAATAAGGATTTGCACCACTTTTACTCCAAAATTTAAGACCAGCTAATGGCTGGCCTTAAAGTGGCGCTGGGGTAAAATTCCTTTTGGGATTTACCACAAGGTGCAAATCAGTAATAATACCGAAAGCCAGATTTGCGCAGAGCAATTTGCAATTCTGGGTAATGAGCCCCCTAGTCTTAACTACATAATAACTGGGGCTAAATAAAGACAGACCTCCATCTAGTCTGCTACCCTACCTGTGATGCCTGATAATGGCAATGCTGATTTATTAATAGGTGCTGCATAAAGCACCTCCCACTATTTCCATCATGTAATTGAGAGGATCCGGTACTCACACAGTTATATGAGCCCTGCACACAGCTTTCTGTATTTTCGATCTTCTGTTCAGCACCTTGGAAAGTTCTACTGTAAAATTAACACTGAACACATAAAATAAGGGAAATGCGCCCAGTTTATTCATAGGGAGTCATGTGACTCTTTCATTGAAAAGTCAATGCAAAAAAAGTCTCAAATCGCCATGTGCAATATCGACCTTGACTTCATACAGTCAACCTTGACTTACAGTGTACATGTAAGGTGATGCACATGAGGGGTTAAATTGCTGCTAATACAGACATCCCATCCTGCCCTTCAGGCTTCCGGGCAGGGTGGGGACATCATGTGGGGGTGGGGCATGACATCACAAAGGGGCATGGTCTGTGTTCTAGGGGTGGTGGGAGGCAGGGAGGGGTTAGGGACGTTCCTGGGGCATTCCGTGGTCGTGTCCTTGGAAAGTGGGCGTGACAAGTCTCCTCTTAAGTTCGGGATTATCAGTCCAATAGGAGAGAGACATTGTATTCTATCCACACCGTGTACTAATTCATTCCATTATCTCACTGTAATGTTACATTTCTATATAACTGGGCCATGGGTTACCAGGACTTTTAGGAACCAGCTAATTCTATCTCTTTAGAAATACAGTTTAAAAAAAAACAAGGCTAAAAAATGGTGGCGGAGTGTAATGAAAGAAAAGGAAATCAAAGAAAAAACATCTACTGCTCCTTTTCTGGCTTTTATTACTCTGCCTCCAGGTTCCTCTTTGTTTACCATTGTCCCTAGCAATTCACATCTGGAAACCTGTACTGAGCTACTTCTCACTAGCAGCTTCCTTCTTGTCCCACCTTCTCCCCCTAGTTAGATGCCACCTGCTTCCACCTCTGCTAAACAGGAGCCTCCTGATACATGGTTAGTGCTGTGCATTGACTGATCGAGAGCAGGAGTAGGACTTTTCCACCCACTCTATACCATCCCAATGTGAGCGTAAAGAAGGCAGGCAGTAATAGAAAATTGAAGATACTGTCTGTAGAGGTCCATAGTGCTGAACACCAGTATCGCTAAACTTGGCCCTAAACAGGTGCCCTTGATGCTTTGCTAGCAATCCAGCTCTGGTGATTGGGGTACGATCACAGGTAAGATAGCCAGGTGTCAAGGTGGGTTGTGTCCTCTCTGTCTCAGTTCTTTGCTTTGTAAAATTGAGGAAGCAACTGTGGGAGGTACGTGCAACCACAACAGCCAAAGAGGACATACACCAAACAAATGGTGAGCTGACGCACGCTCGCACGTCCTCGAGTTGCCTAGCCATGACCATGAACAATCCTTGGCATGACAATGTACCACACATGCCATGCACACACTGGGACAAGGTTTGAAACCTTGTCCCAGATGGCCGAACTTTATAAAGTTCGGTCCATTTTCAAACTTGAGTAAAAGTTTTAATTTGGACCCATTAAAGTCAATGGGGAGAGATAGTTAGAAAAGTCCGGATGATTGACAGCTAAACTAGCAATGGTAACTTACTGTAAATGTGTGTGGCACCTGGGAAATGGTCTGGGGAACATGGCACTAACACCAAAACTTGTTAAAACACTTCTTACTTTATGATCTGGCAATTGTTGGGTTTTGTGCAAGCTACATTCCAGTACCGAGATACTTCGAGGGTACAATGATACTTGAGGTTACGAATGATACTTTCGAGGGTTACAGATATACTTCGAGGGTTACCGAATGATACTTTCGAGGGTTACCGAATGATACTTTCGAGGGTTACCGAATGATACTTTCGAGGGTTACCGATGATACTTTCGAGGGTACCGAATGATCTTTCGGGTTAGCGAAAATAGAACTGCAAATTCGAGGATTACCGAAATCGAACGATACTTTCGAGTATTACCTTTTATGGTTTTTACAAAGTGCTGTTCCCTCCCCAGACTTCATTACGGACAAGGGAGTTCCATGTTTATGGCAATAAACCTTATTCTGAAATAACCATGTTTCTGTATGTGTCCTATTAAACTTACATTGAGGTGGCCCAATCTCTGGACCTCGAGAGGTTTGCAGACTACATCTCCCAGCATTGTAACAGACAATTATATACAGAGCACTACCAATGACCAATATGTTACCCACCTGTATGGTACACCCCATAAATTAGTCTCGGAAAGAGAATGGGCCAAAGATATATGGGTGCGCAGAAGCTCGTGTAGCGAAACGCGTCCGGTCTATCCGCCTCCCAGGTGGTCGTATTATGGATCAGTCCCACGGAAGCTTTAGAATGTCTTAAGCCCGTTCATATCGAACCCAAGTCCTCACTTTGCCTGGACGGTAGAGAACCCTGACAGTAACCTAAAGGGCTGTTACGACTAGACAGCTAAGTATAGGATTGCGTACTGTAGCACTTTTATATTTTCCTATAATTCACTTAGGGAGAGACTGGAGGACTATTGAGGGACTTTATTCTGGGAAGGCAGGATATGTGTGATATGTTTTTAATGTTTTTAATCTATTTTTGTAAGTGCATTTATTATATTTTCGTTTTGGAGAGAAACAATAAAGATATTTTTGAATTTCACCATTATCACCTGTTTGAGTGAGCGGTTCTTATGGGCAACCTATAGAATGCACAGATGCAGTAAGTCCTAGCATGTATAGTTTACATATGATAATATAGAGCCTATAATCCTATGCCACAAGGATAAATTGGTTTCCTCTCACTGGTTAGTGCAAAACATTTTTAGACCTTTGGTCTGAAATTCTGTCAGGTGGCCTAGTCACATTTGAGTTGCCAGTTCAGGATATGTGGCTATGGCAGAGAGGGCAGACATCGTAGTTAGTGATCTCTTTGTCTTGTGCACAATGCTTGCACATATTAGACATCCAGAACTGGTATTCTGTGATCATTCTTCCTGAGGCAATGCATGTTGGGAGCTTTCCTTCCCCACCTTCAGGAATGTTGTCTAAATCGGTCTTTCTGGTGTCTTTTGGGCTATGCTTACTAAAGATTTCCAGGGCAAGATCTTCATATTGCTGTCTCTGTTCATTAGTTAATGTCTCCAAGAATTCAAGCTTGATGAAGGCCTTTGAGCATGTACGAAATGCTCTATTAGCACAGGAACAAAGAGCCAGGAGGGAATACATTTCTACAGCAGGAATAATATCCTCGTGGTCTCTTAAGTGCAGAGTAATCCTCATGACGCATTCAGGTAACCCTCATAGTCTGCTTTAAATATAGGCTAAAACGCTCATTGAACCTTTATATGACCTTTAAAGAGAATTTACAAGGCCTTTCTTGAGTTACTGCTTCTTAGCTAATTATGATTATGTTTGAGATAAAGCTATTTTACTCTTTCTACTTTAATATTAGTTACATCATGATATATTTTAGGGGCAGTTCTTGTTGATATTTAAAATTACAAGCACTTACCTTTTACCACAGTAACGAAGAGGAATGGCATTGCTGTAAGATAAAGATAGAATTAAATTAACTACATAAATAAGCCATGCAAATGTATCAGTCAAACATGGGTCATCATTGGACACCAAGAAGCCAATTGTCTGGGATTTTGAAAAGCATTGCCCCTGTTTAGCTCTACAGGTTACCAATCCTTCCTTCATTCTGGAAGTTTACAGACAATATAGTAGATAATGGCAACATTCTAGGTCTTGAACATATAGTAAGGGGATATCTGTTGTATTCAGTTAGATCAACTGGACTTAAAGTTTAGTCTTGAAGACATTTAGCTAGTCATCTGACTGGTTTCTAAATTCAGAATGACTTGTACAAGAATCTGTTGGCAATTAATTACCCTGGAAAGTTCCAATTAGCCCTTCACAGCCAGGTGTTAGGAACCTTCTGAATGCAAGGTGTGGATGCATTGAGGCTAAGAGGTGTTAAGAGGAACTGCCCGGGTAAGGTGTCAAAACAGCATTGTACATGGCAGACAGTTGGTGTCGAGCCCCCCCACCTCTATTTAGGCTTGGATTCTGTATTTTCACATAAATGGCCTCCTTAACACCTCTCTTGAACCAGTCATGTTCCTTTGCCAATATGTAACATTACAATCTTCCTTGAGATGCAGGTACATGGCTGACTCCTGACCCGAAGAATTGGCTCTTCTGTGCAGGGCCAACGTTGATGCAGTTGCTGTTTGGTCTCCCCACATACAAATCAGAGTATCTTCACTGCACTGCATATATGATGTCATTCTTCACTGCACTGCATATATGATGTCGCTTTTCTTGTGTTTCAGTATTGGGTCTTTCAGATGTACCAATTTCTGCCTCAGTGTGTTGTTCGGTTTAAATCACACAGGGAAAGGTGGTTTTTGAAAATTCGCAAAATTAAAGAATTTTCAAAACAATAACCATGTTAATTTATGATGCGATTATTAAATTACAACATTTTGCATAAAATATCTACACCATCTGTATTTAATATTACTAGAAAAGAGAAAGTTTAAGTATAAACTTTGAATTTGGCTTGAAGGCTGTATTTGGAAGGGAATATGGTTTGCTGCAGATTTTAAAACTCAATAATGGGAATGATGAGTTTGTAGTGAACGCTTGTTGGGACAAAAAATCTTTTGTGTGTACCCAGCCCAAATGTTATAATTTTGATCCAATCAATCAGAAAGCTAACATCTTATTGGTTAGGGCAAAATAGCACCATTTTAAATGATAAGAACTTTTATTGAATCTCTCTGTATCTTTTTGAGATTGGTCAAATTAGTTTTTCTGACTTTAGTTACCTTTAAGTATGGCTGCCACAGTAATGGATAAGTAGATCAGTAGGTGTGTGTACCTGTTCGGGTTGGGGGTTAAAAAAACAAACTTTTTGATGATTGGTCAAAATTTTTTTTTACTTTAGTACCCTTTAGGTATGGCTGCAACAGTAATGGAAGGGTAGGTCAGTAGGTGTATGTAACTGTGCCACATGGGGGTTAAAAACAAACTTTTTTTATTATTAATCAAAATGATTTTTTTTTACTTTAGTCACCCTTTAAGTATGGCTGCCACAGTAATGGATAAGTAAATCAGTAGGTGCGTGTACCTGGGTCTGGTTGAGGGGGTATGTTTTTTTGTGTTTACAACCATAAAACTATATTTTATTGAGGATAAATCTAAATTAGTTTTTTTGACTTTAGTACCCTTTGAGTATGGCTACCACCCATATGAATTAGTAGATTAGTAGGTGTGTGTACCTGGGTTTGGTTCAGGGGTATGTCTTTTTTGTGTTTACAGCCATAAAAACTATCTTTTATCGAGGATAAATCTAAACATTTTTTTTTACTTTAGTTACCCTTTAAATATGGCTACCACCATAATGAATTAGTAGATCAGTAGGTGTGTGTACCTGGTCTGGTTGAGGGGGTATGTCTTTTTGTGTTTACAACCATAAACGATCTTTTATTGAAAATAAATCTAAATTTAGTTTTTTTACTTTAGTTACCCTTTAAGCATGGCTGCCACAGTAATGGATAAGATGATAGGTGGTGTGGTACCTGGGTCTGGTTGAGGGGGTATGTCTTTTTTGTGTTTATAACCATAAAACTATCTTTATTGAGGATAAATCTAAATTAGTTTTTTTGACTTTAGTTACCCATTAAATATGGCTTCCATGGGAATGCATTTGAACACATTTTTTTAAATTTAGGGGCAGGACCAAAGAACACTGACATCACAGGAACTCCCAGGCATCGTTTTTGAAAGATGGACAGAAATGTAAAACGCGTGCGTTGTTTATGGACAGAAATGTAAAACGCGTGGGTTGTTATGGACAGAAATGTAAAATGCGTGCGTTGTTATGGACAGAAATGCATTAAGTGGTGCATTTTTTAGATGGACCGGAATGGTACGGAATACAACGCAACAAGTGTGAACGATATTAAGAAATCCTATGGGGATTTAGTGTTTGTCCGTTTTTTTAAGTGTGAACGAGCCCAGTATTCCGCTTACAGTTCCCAGCAGCACCTTGTTCCAGTATCCAGCCTACAGTTCCCAGCAGCATCTTGTTCTAGTATCCAGCCCACAGTTCCCAGCAGCACTTGTTCCAGTATTCCGCTTACAGTTCCCAGCAGCACCTTGTCTTCAGTTCCCAGCAGCACTTGTTCCAGTATCCAGAGTTATA
>JAACNH010006813.1:0-16395 GCA_019447015.1 Hymenochirus boettgeri
AGTAAAGGTCCCATACAGTGAGAACAGACAGTAAAGGTCCCATACAGGGAGAACAGACAGTAAAGGTCCCATACAGGGAGAACAGACAGTAAAGATAGATAGATAGACAGGCAGATAGACAAAGATTGATAGAAATAAAAAGACACTCTAAGATTGGTCAAATAACTGGCAAACAGACTGGGCAAAATAGCAGTAGCAACATGTTTGCATGCATATGCCCAAGATATATCACGCATACACACACATATACAGGCATTCCCACACCTAAACACTCTTTTCTATCACAGGCACTCAAACACCAAAGCTTAACACTCTTTCTCAGAGACAGGCACTAATAGTCTTGGGCTGTCACACAGGTACAGACACTTGCACATATCCTTTCTCTTTTTTTCTCTCTCCCTCTTTCCAAATCCAGAGTCCCATCGTAAGGGCTGAAATCCCAGCCCCTGAATGGGACCATCCCACCCACTGCCCCATACCCCACCACTCTGTCCCCTGAAACTCTCTACAACTGATCTTTCCCCTACTTTGCTCCATTCCAACCCTTGCCCTGCCCCCTTCTAGCCCCCTATCTAGCAACCCTGATTCCAGCCCAAGCCTAGCTTACTCCTAACAAGTTCAGAGGGGCCAATGTGGTTTTTTTTTAGCTGCTGACTCCACCCCTGCTCCTTTAACAGACCATTCACTAATCCCAGATTTAGCAAGGCTGCAGTTCAGATGCCCCACATCACCACACACAGTGCCCACCACAGTCACAGAGACTGCTACCTCATTAGTTATAAAACTGGTCAATGCAGCAATGCAATCAGTGTTGTGCACCACAGGGGTCTGTTAATTGAGTTTTAACAAATGTGCTTGTGAAGGTTCTTATTCATCCAGGTCATGGTATATCTTGTATTCAGTTAAATCAACTGGAAGTAAAGTTTAGTTCTTGAAGACGTTCCGCTTGTCAATCTCAAATCAGAATGACTTGTACAAGAATCTGTTGGCAATTATGTACCCTGGAAAGTCCCAATTAGCATATCACAGCCAGGTGTTAAGGACCTTCTGAATGCAAGGTGTGATTGCATTGAGGCTAAGAGGTGTTATAGGAAAAATACATGGCAGACAGTTGGTGTTGAAACCCCCATCTGTTCAGGCTTGGTTTCTTTATTTTTATATGCATGTTCTCCTTGACACCTCTCTTAAACCAGTCATATTCCTTTGGCAATGTGTTAACATTACAATCTTCAAAGGTATATCCTTTTTCCTTAAGATGCAGGCTGAGTCCTGACCAGAGGAATTGGCTCTTCTGTGCTGGGCCATATGTTGATGCAGTTGCTGCTTGGTCTCCCCCACATACAAATCCGAGCATTCTTCACTGCACTGCACTGCATATATGATGTTGCTTTTCTTGTGTTTCGGTATTGGGTCTTTCGGATGTACCAATTGCTGCCTCAGTGCAGACAGGGAGACTATTTTTTTTTTGAAAATTTTTCTTAATTTCTCGGAGACCCTTGCTACATATGGGATGACCATGTTCTTTCTCCTGTCTTGCAAAACTATAAAGTGTTTCTGTACATTCATAAAATACCCTATTAACTGCCATGGTCTGACAAAATCATCTGAAACTTTGGAACCAAAATATTAGGTCTGACCTAAAATTTCATTCTAGCTCAACATTTTTTTTACTCATTCTAGGACCTTGATTATGAAATGAAAAGGCTCCTAAATAAACAGAAACTGACATTCGAAAAACAACAGTAAGTATTCTCTTGCCAAGATTGCATTGGTTGAGTGCAGTTAGGAGGGGGGGTCCTTACACAGCCTATAATTTAGGAACCAGAGAAGCTCGAGACATCATTCTGGGTTTGTTTGAAATGTATAAAATATACCTTTTAAATTGAGGAAACTTGTATGGAGACCACAGTTACTCTACATTTAAATAGTATATTAAGAGAAAGGAATGTGCATACATTTAGAAAAAAACAAATGCCATTATTCTGGACTGGAAATATTGTCAAGTCTTACATTTTTGCAAGTTTTACTTTTTGCAAAATAACGTTGTTAGGGTTTTTTTTAATCTATACACATCCCTTTCTCTTACTACCAAATTTCACTCTACATACCCTTTAATTCACACAGGCTAGGATCTATTTTCCTTGCCAGTTTGAGTTTTGATCAGGAACTGAAAAGTAAACAAACCTGCAGGGATTCATTCTGCTGTCAGGTCTACAGATTAGGCCATAGTTTTGCCTTGGAACTGTGGCCGTTAAATCGGAAGTTCTCCACTTAAACTCATGGCCAGATTTAAGACAAGACCAAGTAGGCCACAAACTAGGACAGGGTCTATAGGGGCGCCATATCTTAAGTAGAGATGTCCGAAACTCACAAGTTTCGTTCTGTTTTCGGATTCACGGAAACAGAACGAATTTTTGATTATTAACGAATGTTCGAGGCTATTTTCGATAAAATTCTAAAATAACCTTGAACACTCGATAACCCTTGAAAATACGATCGGAGACCACTTTCGGGTTTCCGATCGTAATTTCAAGGTTTATCAAACGTTCAAGGCTATTTTCGATAATCTTCGAACGTTCAATAAATATAGAAAATAGGCTCCGAAGTCCCGAAATCGGGACGATTCGTCTGGATTCGGACTGATCATTCAGATTTCGGAACCAAGGGGTTCTGTGTCGGATCCAGGTTTGAGTCGGACCCGGTCCCATCTCTAATCTTACGTCCAAGTTTTTTCTAAAACAAATGATTTAAATGTATTTCTTAATCCAGGCAGCCAGCCAAGAAAAAGCAGAAGGGTAAAATGTAACAACAAGGCTGAACCTGCCAAGGGATTGAAAAATAAACAAAAGTAACTGATCTTATAACTGGTTACTGTTATAACGAGAAGGAAAGCAGTAAGGGTAATGCTCCATCTACCGCTTTAAAAATCAAAAGTGCAGGGTTTTGCACGTTAGCGTATTTACCTCTGTTTTTCAGAAAAAATGATGATCACATGCGCTTTCAAAACACAGTGCAAGATAGTGGGGCACGGACACTGCTATTGCACAAGGTGTCCAAGAAATCCAATCACATTGGGCCCATTTTGTGCAAGGTAGGGTCTATCCCTGAAAGAACTTCCCTTGTTTCTCACTGATATAGCAATTCATGGTGGGAAATTATGTATCGTATTGGGACATGGTTAATGATTGTTTGATTGTAATATAATCCTATATAGTAGTAGATTATTTAATTTGGTCTGAACCATAAGTGCTGGACACTAATATTGCACTTTGTGTCATTTAACTAACCATAGGACAAGCCTGGTCTTCAGACAATAGGTCCTAATCCTATATAAACCACACTAAAAAGTATTTATAGGTAATGCGCTACTGGCTGCTACACTAAACACTTGCCATAGAGGTTGGTGTGACTTAAAGATGGGGTTAGTAGCGGTTACACAGGTATCTCAAAAGATTCCTGCACTCCACTACAAGCAATGTAATGTGACTGCAGCGAAATCATTTTAATTTTCAGCTAATGGATAGCTAAATTGTCCTGCAAAAGTTTTACAGTGGATCGCAATTCAGTGGGAACTGCTATTGGCATATTACATTGGAGGTGCGACATCGAACCAAAGGGTAACCAAACCAGGGATTGGAGGATGCTCTTAAACTGTAATTAATGCAGCCGGACTGATTTGCATCTTCCCAGAGTCAGCCTTGCTGTATAGCATAGGTGTCAAGGGAAAGTGCCACAAACTAGCTGGTAAAAAAAAGTATAAAACTGCTGAAACTGCAAAATGTCAACTTCAAAACCAGGTTTCTATGGTCAAAATTTCTGTAGTTCCTCATTGAAATTCCCTCTGAAGCTTTGACCAGTGGAATTTCAACTGCAAAAAAGGGATTTCAGTTTGGAACCCCAATTATGCAGCTTTTTGTATATTTACCCTAAATGATAAAGAATGGATGCATGGCAAAAGTTATTAATTCTCACAAGATGTTCAGATGTGATGTTTGAGAGGCTACCTTTCTACTATTGTGAGGTTACAGCGATATCTAGTGGTGTCTTTTTTAAGTGCAGTTTTATGTAGATTATATTCTAACAGTGTTTTTTTTATGCGGCTATTCCCTTCTTAAAAAGGTTAAATAATGTGATTTCCATCACAAATTCATGTCATGATTTGAAATTACACAACCCTATCCATGTATATGGATAGAATGTTCAATTTTCCACACGCAGCATGATGATAATGATTGAAGAACCATTTCTGCCTGTATGGCCTGTAAGTCATACAGTATGTATGTTTCCTTAACACGTCACTGGTATGTTTAAAATGAAAAACAATCACAGTACCTGAAAATGCACAAACCAAACTCCATTACCACACAGCCAATTTCTACTCTGCATGCTGGCTGAATCTATGAACTTCAGACTTTGCATGCCACCTCCTCTGGTAACAAATTATATTTAGGGTCAAATGAAAACATCTAAAAACAAGATAGACTTGCCTTTTTGGACATTGCCTAAGGCTGCTGGTACATGGAGAGTTTTTCCAACTGTTCTGGCAAACACAGCAAGTATCTGGTGTCTCTGGGTGTTCTCACCAAAAACTCTGCACTATTGATAGTGTAAAATGATTTACCACACGTACCAACCCATGATCTATGTTACTAGACTAATGGACTAGAACTCTAACTCAAACCCGAGTTCAAGCCGAACTATTCGAGTTCCAACGGACTCTGACTTCTCGAAACTATCCTGGACCTGGATTTTCAATATTTTCCAGACTTTCGATAATTATCGAATGTTCGAACGAGGCATGCGATTATGCAAGCATTCTACCAATACGCAAGTAAATATCGAATCCGCTAGTAAAATGTCTATTATAACTACACGTGAGTAAATATCGAATATTAAATCCGCAAGTAAAATGTCTATTATACCTATACGCGAGTAAATATCGAATTCTCAAATCCGTGAGTAAAATGTCTATTATACCTATACGCGAGTAAATATCAAATTCTCAAATACGCGAGTAAAATGTCTATTATACCAATACGTGAGTAAATATCGGATTCTCGAATCCGCAAGTCGTTCATGGGATAATTATCAAATGTTCGAACGCGAGAGCTCGAAAGTGGTGCGCGTCAGTAAAATTTATAATTTTTAAAAGATCTTTCGAAAGTCATGGATATTCGAACATATTTCCCAGGTCCCACAGCTATTTACAGTTACCATTGATATTTTAATTGTATTTCATTCGAACTTTTCAAACTATTTGACTCCCATTGAGTTTAATGGGTCCGTTTTCGAACTCTCCATATCTAAATAAAAAAAAGATGTGTTCTTTTGGTCTTATTACTGAAATCTACTATTTTATTAATTTCCTACTCACTCAATGTGCCATATTTAATAACCCATGGTATTAGAAACTTCTTAGACCCGGGTTATCGTTGAAGTACGGGGGCACATTTATGTCAGCAGTCATACATATATGACCTGGCGGCCATACAATACCATGTGATGCTAAACTACCACAGTGATATGGTATAGGCGATCATACAATTATGATCCCAATCGTAAATGTACTGTTACAATCGCTCCTTTATAAATATAGCACTATCTGCCCAATATATTATTTCAGTAAAACAACAGGTACAGTGTTGGTAATGTGGCTACTGCTAAAAAGACTGTTAAATATATTTTTCTTTTATGTTTTTCAGAGAAATAAAACATTGGATAGAATGCTACTTATCAGCAGAAGAGCACACCTCTCCTATAATATAATTATTAAAACAACACCATATAATTGTATAATAAAAATAATATTGTTATTGTTTACACCCACACTGCCTTGCTGGCTGCCAATGTAATTATCACAGTGGTGAAATGATAAAATTGATAATAAAACTAATTTTCTTTATTTTATCTATGCCAATTCTTTATTTATATAGTAAAAGAGAATGCTAAAATCTTTGAAGAATAAGCAGGGAGATTCAATAAAGGGCATGTCCACCCCGAAATTTAACTTTTGATATGTGGTAGGGCATGCTCCCCCAGCCCCAACCGCATTAATATAATTGTTAGAAAGTCCCCCGATTCTTACTTAACTGCCCTCTCTCCTCCGCTGCAGTGTTCAGGCCCTCTGCCTGCATGGAATTGAAAGCAGGGGGCGGGACCGGCAGCCGCGTCTGTGATTGGCTGAGAGGCAGGGAGGGCTGCACTGAGCATGCCTCAACCTTGATGAGGTTGAGGAAGTCTCAGGCAAAGCATGAGTCACACACTGCTCCTACACAGCAGTTTCCTGGACTTTGGAGGGGCACAGCAGGGGAACTATTTTGAGCAGGAATGTAAGGTAAGGATTGTTTTAAACTACTTGATGTGGCCAGTAAGGGGTTAAATTTTAGTTTTGGGGGTGGACATGCCCTATAAAAGTTCTTATCGTTTAAAATGGGGCTAATTTTGCCCCAATCAATCAGATGTTAACTTTAAAATGTTAAATAAGATCTGATTGGTTGGGGCAAAATTAGCACCATTTTAAATGATAAGAACTTTCATTGAATAACCCTGAAAGTCTATAAAATATCTCACACACAAGTCTATGTTATCTTCAGACAGACTACCATACCATTTTGTGACCCTTGTCAATCTGTCTGATGTAAATCAGGTGAAAATTTCCATAATGACCACTTATGGCGGATATTTTTGCCTATTTATTCAATACTACAGGTTTAAAACTATGCCCCAATGTGTCAATACAAGTTGAACAAAAAATGCTGAATACAAGATGCTTCCCTATCCCTATCAATTGCTTCCTTCTCAAAGACCTATATCCCTCTATAGATTTGTGACCAGGTATTTTAGCACTTTGATTACTGTACTTCATTAAATTTAACATGCCCTGAAGCTGGCAATCATTGCTCTGATCAGTGCTGGGGTAATATGTATATCCAATAGCACTGTACTGTCTAGGCTGTATGGGCCATATTTTTAAAGGCACTGTACCGCTTTTTAGCAATACCGCACTTTTAATGATTGTTAAGTTATGATCTACGATAGCAATCATAAATGTCTGATACTGATCATAAATCTACATCCGCAATCGTAGACTTAACATGGTATTCTATGAACGTTCACACATTAAAGAACGTTTGTCATTACGGTATGATCACTGCCACGGTAATGAAAACCATATGGTATCGCAAACCATGTGGTATCGCAAACTCGATTATTCTTAAATCATCATAGAACATATGCTAAATAGTATAAGTTGGTTGGCCCCTGGCTTCAGATTTCATGGTGAGGCAACTGCTGGTGAATAGCTTGTGGTGGCTGTACAAGTGTCTTGGGCAATACTTGCACAAATGCTGCAGGTGAATATCCCCATTTGCATCTTTTCACTCCTTAGCTGCCTGCCAATTTTTCTATATTAGTCTTTACAGAAATTGATACTTTCGTTTCTTGTGCTATTTGAAGACAGAAGTTTAAAATTCTTAAAATATTTAAAATACCGCAGCTATAGCGAAAGATTTCTCCCATATGTTAAGTTCATAACTCAAAAAGAGGAGGAATGTGGAATTTTGAGGATGTATTGCATCCCTAGCAGTACCTTTCCTGTTAACATGAAGAACCCTTTAACAGAATCATTTTTCCCCAATTAACCACAACTGAATGGAGCCAAATAGGTTGAAGCCATAACAGTAAAAATGTAATTGCCATTGGTATTAAAATTATAGCGTCAACAAAAGATGTGTCTTACCCCATAAGTTTGTAGACTTATTGGGTCTGACACTTTATTGCATTAATATAAAATTTAATTCAATAAAACTTTATTTGCTTTCGATTGCAATCAGAAAGGAAACTAGTAGTGTGATTTCAGGTTTTTTGTTTATGTATAATAGTTCTCTATATTTTTTTGTACAATTCTGAATATATCAAACAGCACACAAGGGGCAATGCATAACTTTGGCTTAACACCCCTTACATGGAAAACCACTCCGAAAACCAATTCACCTTTAAACATTTAGGACATTTTTGGATTTGTGCCTGAAAAATTCTGAACACACGTTAATCAATCATATTAACCAACATTGTCTGGTTGTCATAGGTTTTGCTTTTTTACATGCTGTAGTACAGGAGTTAACTGGGTGTGATTCCTGCATCAGCTTCACATGAAACCTTGCATAGTTCATAGAACCTTTCATAGTTAAAAAGTCAGAATATACTAACAGGGAGATGCAATAAATGTTCTTATAATTAAAAATGGTGCTAATTTTGCCCCAACCAATCAGATGTGACTTGCCATTTAAAAGCTAACATCTTATTGGATGGGGCAAAATTAGCACCATTTTTAAACGATAAGAACTTTTATTGAATAAGTTTTATTACATCTCCCTTTAGGAATCTTTCTTCACAGATCATATTGTCTTTAACAGTTTAATGATACACAGTGGAACAGTCTTTGGTAAACAGGGTTATTGTTATTACCAGTATACAACCAGTATACAAGTATATACCACAATCCTGGGGATTTCCAACAATATGTTTTCTGGTTATTGCACTTTGGTTACTAAGGAATTTTGCTTGTTAAATATCCACTAGATGGCACTAAAGTCCCAGTAAGTCCTTGTCAAAACTATTTCATTTTTAAAATGTATTAACGCTTAAAACATATTTTATTCAAACAAATGTTTCAGTATGTAGCAATTTTGTTACTGCACATTTTGTATTCTGAAAATAAAAGCAAATGCATGCTGTATTTAAAAAGAATAGCACAACAAAAACAATCATACCAAAGTAATATTATGGTCAGATGAAACATTTTTTTTCTCATTTGCTCTTATAAAGCAATTTTTAAATTTCCATTTATTATAAATGAGAATGATAAAAAAATAGTTTAAACATTTTAAGCTCCAGGCTTTTCTTTTTAATTAAAAGTTGTTTGTAAACATTTATCGCAACCCCCTAAATTTGATGTTATAATAATATACAATCAATAGATAACTTATAGGGGATGATGCAATAAAAGTCTGCCTGTTCTATTAATTTTACAGTAGAAATGGTACATGGTTACTGCAGTTAGAAAACATTTGGTTGCTACAGATTAATATTACAAACTTTTGCACCTTTTATTGCATCAGCCCCATAGTGTATAACAAGTTTTGCGCACATTTTTTGTTAAATACCAATACCAAATACGTTTTGTGCTGTAATAAACAAATAATAATGATTTCTTCATCTTGCAGGTTTTCCTACTGGAAAGCTAGTGAGTGCATATAAATATAAATCTGTATAGGTTATGCCACAAACATATTCTTTTTCTGCTCTCTGTCTGCCTTTTTGTGGTGCATGAAGTCATATGATCACACAGTAACCAATCATATTTGAATTTTATTTTTCAGATATGATTTGTTAATGTGTGATTGTACGATTGCAAGCATTGAAATATTAACCAATAACAACTGGATTTGGTCCTTTAGCAAACCTATATAAAGAGTTGCAAACCCTGTGGAGCTTAGAAGTCATCACAGTGATAGCAGAAGAAAGAAGATGCTGGCAACTCCAGCGATGTTTATGTCGTCAGCACCGGAGGGGTCACTGGCGGCTGCAATGACATCGCCCGTGTCTTGGCATCAATGTGTACTAAGACAGCTAGGTCGTATCACCTATCCATGAATATGTCTACATGATCCACATGTGGAACCCTAACCCCAGGTAGGCAACACAATGTTCAACAGATAACCCTATCCACTTTTCTAATAATGTAGTACCCTACCCTTACCACCTGCCTAGCCGTCCAGATACTTGGTTTCCCCTACCTTGTATTAGAGATGTTGGTCCCCTGGATTCTCAAGGCATTAACCTGGTCTGTGTTACTTCTAAGCCATCTGTCTCTGGTTCCTCACCTAATCTATTATTTGGCTGGACCTTCTGGGAAGAAGCGACCCTTCTCTTCCCCCTGCCATGAATTATGATTATGCTTTGCGATCAGATTGCTATTTGCAAAGCACATTCTAGTGGTGGCAATGGTCCGGCTCCACTGACCGTGTTGCACTCCGTTTTGTAACTATTGGCCAACTGCAAGTGCACACAGAAATAGGATCAAAAATGGAAATGCCTTTCTATTGCATTGCAGTGGGGTCTCAGCCTTAAAATGAGGTTTAAGACTACTTATGACAATAGACAACAAGAGGTTTTAAAAACATTCCAATTGATATCTGATTGAATGAACATACACACTTGCTGCATAACCAGTAACGAATCCCAGTTAGAAAAGAATCACATTTCATAAAGAATCTAATCTGTGTGTGATTGTATGATTGATTCATTTTCAAAAAACTGTTAACCAGTAGAGATGGAACAGATCGCGGATACGAACCCGGTTCCAGGGCGGATTTCCAAGAACTGGGATCTCTCTTTCTCAAGCCAAATTAATGGGCCTGTGAAGGATTTAAATATATATATTTGAATTGGTCAGAATAAAATGAATTGAATTATTTTACTACTTATTTCAATACAGTGATATAAAGGATTCCTTCCACCTCTTGCCAGAAGGCATCAATGAAATGAGGCCTCTGCCTCTTAACATGCGACCACTGTCTCTGGAGGGCCAACAGTGGTCTGAATACCGAAACGTTGCACCAGCCCCTCTATTATAGTGCGTTTGCGGTGCTGTACATGCCTGGTGCCCATTGGGAAGGCATCATATCCCTTGGCAAGGAGACACCTGGCCATGTAGTGCTGCATCTCAAAATTCGCCATTTTAATGAAAACCTGCCTTTTGTGCACTCTGTAGAGGAGATTCAATATATAAGAGTAAAACCAGGTTTTACACGGATTTTTGGGCACAGCGCTGTTTCCATCTGATCCAATTTTCAAAGTTTTGAGTTTTGCGCTACTGGAGTTGGATCAGGTCTTTAGACCCGTGTAACTTTACATGATCCCACTATACACGAGATTCAGGCAAAAAGCAATGGATCATCGAATATTCTGTTCCAATCTGATTTTTCTAAATAGTTAACATTTTAGATATTCGTAGAAAACATAAATTAAGGTGGGTTATACACACTAATGGTATTGACGGCATTTCCGAGTTTTCCCGAGGCTGACAAGGTCATTCGAAACTGTCTGAAAGTTTCCATTGGCCCTGCTCGTCTCACTCTACTTAAAGTATAGGGAGTAGAAATGGATCTGAATTCAAACCTGATTCTAAAGCAAATTTCATGGATCCACCAGAACATAGGACTTCTAACTTTTTCGTATTTTTTTGAACTGTAGAACAGTTTTTTAAAATTTTCAATAAATCCATGAGATTTCAAAATTGTAACTTTTTTTTTTTTAATGTTTTTGGTACTGGACGGTGTTTTTTAAGGATTGGTGGGCATTGATACATGTTCTCCAGAGCCATTAATAGTAAGTTACCGTTGCTATTTACATCTTTAGATTAGGTGGAAATTTTTGAATTTTTTCCCCCCCTTGACTTGGTTCTGCTTGCGGAATGAATTTTTGGAAGTTCTTCCATCTCTATTAACCAGTTATCACTATGGAAATAGACTGAACACTTAATTTATGTATTGCTAGCAATAGAGCCCTGCAGTTATTGGAACCTAACTTGTTGATCTCAGGAATAATATGGGATTTGCCCAGAATTAAGCTGGGTACAGACAGTGAAATTTAAGGACTCTTCCGAACGAGCGATCGGCCGACCCGAACATTTGGTGGATTTAACGGTATTGGGGCTTTATCGTTACTGTTTATAACAAGCTTTAGAGAGATGATTTCTCCAATAAACTACTTTTTATTATATCACCTTTTTCTGAACATGTGCAGGTACTATAATTGGAAGCAAAAGAGGAAGGTCTTTCTGCATAGATTTTATTGAATCCAAACAAATCTATATTCTGTATAGAAAATCTATTTTCTGTATAGATTTTATTGAATCCAAACGGTATATATTTATTTTGGAATCACATAGAAAGACAAGTGATATATACTTTTCAGCATTTTAGCAGTTTTGGCTCTTTAAGGGCTAGGCCACACTGCTGCGTTTTTTTTGCGCTTGCGATTGCGTTTTTTAAAAATCATTGAAAACGCATCAACGCAAAAAAAACACGCGTTTTTCAGTGCGTTGCGATTGCGTTTTGCGTTCTGTATTTTTAATCGCAATCGCATGCGTTTTCCTATACTTATTGAAGAAATCGCAAGCGCAAACGCAAAAAAATCGCACATGAAATCGCATGCGATTGCGTTTGCGTTGCAGTGTGGCCTTGCCCTAAGTGAGGAACTTTTTTCATGGTGAATTTCCCCTATAAATGTATGTGATGGCACAACATGGGCAGTTCTTTAACTTTGCAAAAATGTTATTGCCTAATAATGATTGCTTGTCTTTGAACACCCAAATGTCTGAAATAAATTGCTTGTTATTGTGTTAGCTTTACATTTTTAAAGCAACATATTTCAGAATATTGATTTCATTGAGAAAAAAAAACAGGAAATGCAATCATGATTGGAACCTTTTGAATTTAAATTGCGCGTGAAATCACATTAATCAAAGTAGTCAGCATCTTCTTAATCAGAAAAAAAGCATTTGATATTTAAATCAAAACCTAGTCCTGTAATATTGTAGTATTGTAGTGTTGGAAAAGGTTCTCTGAGTTCTGAGCTATTTTTATAAATAAATTATTATTATAAGTATAATTTACATTTCCTAAAGGAGAGCTAAATATTTAAATCTTTGAGAGAATGCCTTACCTAGGGATAGCAATCTACATTAAGGATAATTTGTCCCTTTAAACTTTCCAGGTTTCTGGTTTTCGTACACACTACAAGCAATCGGATCCTTGCACCCTGGAGGAAAACACAGATTTTTCCTTATATAGTATAAAAGTATAAGCTTTATTTGAGTTACATGCTTAAAATATAAATAAATGCCTTATGTGTTTTGTGTGTTTCACTTCATCAGAGGTATGCACTAGGTATACATAATTTCCTTTAAAAAATATACCGCGCCATGCAATCACTCTACCCACTACCTGGGAATATGATATAAGCCATGTAATAGAACTCAGTATATACTCAGTAAGTACAAAACGCAATCAAATTGTATCAAAAATGTAAATGTATGTACGTGTATGTATACACATAGCTCTATTGAGCGCCTTCAACAAAAAATGGTTTCCAATAACATAGTAATTGAGGTTTATTAAAGACATACGTCCATCAAGTCCAACCTATTCACTTTAACCCTTCCTAACAGTTGATGAAGAGGAAGGCAAAACAAAACAGCTAAAAAAAATTAAATAAATAAAAAAAAAGGGGGGTGGGGGGAATTCCTTCCTGACTAAAAATGCCAATCTGAAAGTATCCCTGGATCAAGCAGATCTACAGTAAATGAATTAATTAGTTTTTCAACATTTTTTAGTTTTAGAAACTTATGTAAGCCATTTTTAAAGCTATTCAATGAACTAACCTTTCCTAACCTGAAGATGAAACTTCTTTTCTTCCAACCTTAATGGATGTCCATGAGTCCTCTGATATGACCTATTCGTGAACAATGCACCAGAGAGTTAATTGTATGGCCCATTAATATATTTATATAAGGTTATCATATCCCCACGTAAACGTTGCTACTCCAATGTAAACAGCCCTAACTTGTCTAATCTGCCTGCATAGTCAAGCCCCTCCATTCCCCTTATTATTTTAGTTGCCCTTCTCTGAACTGCTTCTATTTCCAAGATCTCCCATACCGAACGGAGCCCATACGGTACTTCAGTGTGCAGGCTGAAAACTCATTTGTCTTTACATTTATGGATACCTTTAATACTCACTTCAAAATCTGCACTGGAGAACTCTCGCTACCAGGCTCACTTTGATTTTATTTTGAATAGCCTAAACTCAATTAGGGCTAGGCCACACTGCTGCAATTTCTCTGCGTTTGCGTTTTTTTCAAATCATTGAAAACGTGGCAATGCACCAAAAACGCGCGTTTTTGGGTGCGTTGCGATTTCGATTTGCTTTCCGCATTTTTAATCGCAATCGCATGCGTTTTCCTATACCTAATGAAGAAAACGCATGCGCAAACGCAACAAAATCGCACATGAAATCGCATGCGATTCCATGTGCGATTGCATTTGCGCTGCAGTGTGGCCGTGCCCTTACAGAGGCATTGTCTTAATGATTGCATACAGGTGCTTTTCTAGGGTTTTTGGCACCTGAAATAATTTTTAATGGCACCTATCGCAAAATGTGCATCTGCAGTAAAGTGGGCATGGTTTGGTCTAGTAAAATGGGCATGGCTTGTGGGGGTGGCTTGTGGAGGTGGGTTGGCTGTGAACTGAAGGGTTAACATGACACTGGCTTGTGGACTGGATGGCTGACATTTCACTGTCTAGTGAACTGGATGGCTGACTTGACACTGACTAGTGGACTGGATAGCTGACTTGACACTGACTAGTGGACTGGATAGCTGACTTTACACTGACTAGTGGACTGGAGGGTTGACTTAACAGTGGCTGTTGAACTGGAGGGCTGACCTAACTTTCTGCTTCTCATGGACATGCAGACTCTATAGGTGATTTTTTTTCTAATCTAAGAGTCGCTTTCTAATGTATTGCAAGGGGTGCACCTGGAGACAAAATCTGCACTCAGCCTCATGGTGGCCCTTTAGCAGCCAGAATTACCATGGATTACATGCTGCTTTCAGAGGTGAGGGTTTCAATTATTTCTACAAATATGACAAAATGGAGTCCTATTAAGTAGCTTGCAAATGGATAACAGTTATAGATAATCATAATTATTGAAGGTTTAGAAATATCTGTTTTTGTTGTGTCAAAGTGATTGTTTTGTAGAAGTTCTTTCTTTTAGTTTGTGCACTTTTTAAAATGTTTGTCTTTCTTGCCTGTCTCTCCAAGTTTAAATGTAAAATGCTGTTTTACTGCCTGGCTCTTCTGAACCCTGCAACCCACAAACACATTTAATCTGAGTTAGATATCATCATACTAATATTTTATTATACTTTTACTTGGTGTTCAGAAGTATCATTTTCCGGTCTGCTATTTAAAAGCCTCTGCAGGACAAATGACGTAAGTCAAATAAAATTAAAATGAAGGACAAATTCTAATTCAATGTCAGTTATACTGAACATAATTCTGAACATTCTACTGAATTCTACTGAACATCCATGAAATCTAATTTCATGGATGTTACGTGTGTAGGGCTCACATGGAGTTTTTCTGTACTGGTTAACCCCACTACCACTGGTAAATGGCTGCTCTAGTCTCCCCTCTTAAAGCATTTTAATTAAAGGGGTTGGCCGGTCATGTATATACTATATAGGGGCTTAATTAATAAATTGTGCATTTCTTTCCTGTGCTGTTAATTTGCAGCTACCAATCAGATCATTAATGTTTTCTAACTCTAGTGGACCAGTAAAAAGGTACCATCTAATTGTTGGCTGCAATTTAATGGTAAGGGAAATCTTAACACCTCTCATTAAATAAGCCTGAAAGTATGTGTTGGCTACAAAGGAGCACCTACTTCTCCAAGTGCTTCAAAAATGTATGATGCTGCTTTATCTTTGAGAGAATATTTGTTTCTTAATTTAATGATGATCATTTACATTTTGGTTCTTAGTAGTTATGTACCTTTTATTTTTATTTTGCAGTTTTATCTTGAGTATTTTGTTTTAGTTACATGTGTAAGGTTTATGTTCTTCCTCCCTACCCTAGCAAAATGTTTCTTTTGTTTTATTTTCTGGAAAAGAGCTGTATTTTATTTATGGCAGATGTATGCCCCTTTGTTTCTTTTGTTCCTTGGTTTATGTTCTTCATGTTCTGTGGTGTTTTGGTTTTTCTTCTAGCCTAATCCTCAATAAAATAGCTGCGTATTGGAACAGTTACAATTCTTTTTACACTAAACACCTGTCTAAAATGCTCCAACAAACTATACAGTTTTGAACCTACACATATCCAGCTATTTAACAGTAGAATTAGTCTATGAATACATGAAAAATCCTGAACACCGTTAAATGTATCACCCTGATTCCATATTAAAAGAATAGTTCACTCAAAAAAATGAACTATTTCTTTAATGTATTGATTGAAGACAGGGAGGTTAAGGAGCTATGCCTTACCTCCCATTCTTCAATCAACTGAGCAGGAGCAACGTAGAGCGAAAGAAGATATTTAAATTATAAGAAGAAAAAGGGTGTCAAGTACACAAAGAGTTGTGTAATGGGCATAATTGATGGAAAGCAGTCAACGCCAATAAAGCGGGTGCACAACCTAGGGCCAGTAGGATAAATAGATAATAAAAAAGAAGACAGAAAAACAAAGAACAGAAACAGCCAGAAAAAACAGCAGAAAGGTCAAGCTAGGTAGTACAAGGGCACAAAACCCAAGAGCACTCCAACTGCATATA
>JAACNH010006814.1:0-16392 GCA_019447015.1 Hymenochirus boettgeri
ACGGACATCACAAGTCTCATCCACAGCTAAAAAAGGTGCTCAGGGTGGAAACTGCTGCCGTGTATCAAGGAATTACAATCCGTAGGTTTTGTAAAAACTGAAGTGTGAATGCCATCCTGAGTAATTTTGACCCTTACATCCAAAAAGTGGGCTTGTTCCTGTGTAAAAATAGCATTAAAAAAGATTTTGTTATCAAGAGAATTACAAAATTGTATAAATTCATGAGCTTGTATGATATCACCCTGCCATACTATAAATAGATCATCTATAAATAATACTTTTTAAAGAAGTCGTTGGTGTAAATAAACTTTTCCTCTAGATAGCAAATATATAAATTCGCATGATGGTGCTGCGAGGCTGCCCATTGCAGTCCCTACGTTTTGAAGAAAAAAACACTCTAAGTAAATCTGCCACTGGCTGAGAACGCACTGTCGAGTCTTCTACCACAATCCAACAAAGATTTGTCTTTTCTTCTGTTAATTTACTAAACTCAGTTTTTAAGCTTCAAACCTCTAGTAAAAAAATACTAAAACGCTTAAGAAATTTACATGTTAGATATATCTGAATCTTTTCCAAATATTTAGAATGTAGATGTTACTATGTAACTGTTAGACAGACATTAGGGTATAAAGAAGAAGTAAATATAGTATCTGATTATCCTATAACTCCAGGTATAAAGAAGAAGTAAATATAGTATCTGATTATCCTATAACTCCATTACAAATATAAAATCCCAATTCTGAATAGCTCTTTCACACATGCAACAACTGCCACATTTAAAAGTACCTTTTCTTGAGAGGAAAGTTTTGGCAGTCATTTCTACAAAATGGCTGGATACCATCTTGTCCCTTAGGGTAGGAGCCCGTTTATAAACGAGACCTTTTTTGTGGGGCGCATCTCCTCAAAAATACGAACACTGTATGTGTTATCATCATCAGCAAAGTATACAACACCAGTGTGATCCGATTGGGTCTGGGAGAGACGTGTAAGTTCTGCCCGCTGGTGAGGTACTGGAATTCACAAAGTAGAATAGAAAAAGGTTTCTGAGCTTCAGACGCATGTTTTATTATATACAAGGCAGTTTTCCAATATCAACTGGACTTGTCCTGGAAATCAGAAATTGGTCCACGACTCTTCCAAATGTCTTCCACAGTTTAACTGAAGACTTGGGACATTCCCCAGTATTTAAATGCTTTGAGACATGTGATAATTGATCAATTTACATAACTAGAGGCCAGAATGGGCCAATTAACATAATCCCATCCCCACTGTGCAGGGAAACTTATTTGTCTATTGTTTAAGTTTAAGGTGTGTCCAGGTGGGTTTCTCTATTCTAACACCCTCATTCTAAATATTACACATACTAGAAAGATCTACTTTGTAGCCATCATTGTGATTAAAGTAATGCCAACATTTTCTTTATTGCACCAACTAGTTTCTTCTAATAACTGTGATTAAGCTTGGACTAGAATTTTTAATTTATTAAGAAGACAAAAGTTTAACCCCAATAAATAACAAGTCTACCACTGAAAAGAGGACAATTCATTTGGTTTCCTATTCATGAAGCGGTACACCATCCATGTTTCCTATTCTGAAGCGGGTACACCTCCATGTTTCCTATTCATGAAGCGGGTCACCATCCATGTTTCCTATTCAGAAGCGGGTACACACGTCCTGTTTTCTATTCATGAAGGGGTACACCATCCATGTTTCCTATTCATGAAGCGGGTCACCGTCCATTTTTCCTATTCATGAAGCGGGTCACCATCCATGTTTCCTATTCATGAAGCGGGTACACCGTCCATGTTTTCCTATTCATGAAGCGGGTACACCATCCATGTTTCCTATTCATAAAGCGGGTCACCTCCATTTTTCTATTCATGAAGCGGTTACACCATCCATGTTTCCTATTCATGAGAGGGTACACCATCCATGTTTTCCTATTCATGAAGCGGGTACACCATCCATGTTTCCTATTCATGAAGCGGGTTCACCATCCATGTTTTCCTATTCATGAAGCGGTACACCCATCCATGTTTTCCTATTCATGAAGCGGTACACCATCCATGTTTCCTATTCATAAGCGGGTACACATCCATGTTTCCTATTCATGAAGCGGGTCACACCATCCATGTTTCCTATTCATGAAGCGGGTACACCCCATGTTTCCTATTCATGAAGCGGGTACACCATCCTGTTTCCTATTCATGAAGCGGGTACACCGTCCATGTTTCCTATTCATGAAGCGGTACACCATCCATGTTTCCTATTCATGAAGCGGGTACACCCATCCATGTTTTCTATTCATGAAGCGGGTACACCATCCATGTTTTCCTATTCATGAAGCGGGTACACCCATCCATGTTTCCTATTCATGAAGCGGGTACACCTCCATGTTTCCTATTAATGAACGGGTACACCATCCTGTTTCCTATTCATGAAGCGGGTACACCATCCATGTTTTCTATTCATGAACGGTACACCATCCATGTTTCCTATTCATGAAGCGGGTACACCTCCATGTTTTCTATTCATGAAGCGGGTACACCATCCATGTTTTCCTATTCATGAAGCGGTACACCATCCATGTTCCTTATTCATGAAGCGGGTACACCGTCCAGTTTTCTATTCATGAAGCGGTTACACCATCCATGTTTCTATTCATGAAGCGTACACCATCCATGTTTCCTATTCATGAAGCGGGTTCACCATCCATGTTTCCTATTCATGAAGCGGGTACCCCATCCATGTTTCCTATTCATGAAGCGGGTACACCATCCATGTTTCCTATTCTGAAGCGGTACACCATCCATGTTTCCTATTCATGAAGCGGGTCCACCTCCATGTTTTCCTATTCATGAAGCGGGTACACATCCATGTTTCTATTCATGAAGCGGGTAACCCTCCATGTTTTCCTATTCATGAAGCGGTCACCTCCATGTTTCCTATTCATGAAGCGGGTACACCATCCATGTTTTCTATTCATGAAGCGGGTACACCGTCCATGTTTCCTATTCATGAAGCGGGTACACCGTCCATGTTTCCTTTCAGAAGCGGTTACACCTCCATGTTTTCTATTCATAAGCGGTACACTCCATGTTTCCTATTCATAAGCGGGTACACCATCCATGTTTTCCTATTCAGAAGCGGGTACACCTCCATGTTTCCTATTCATGAAGCGGGTACACATCCATGTTTCCTATTCATGAAGCGGTACACCATCCATGTTTTCTATTCATGAAGCGGGTACAACCGTCCATGTTTCCTATTCATGAAGCGGGTACACCTCCATGTTTTCTATTCATGAGGCGGGTACACCATCCATGTTTTCTATTCATGAGCGGGTACACCATCCATGTTTTCCTATCATGAAGCGGGTACACCACATCCTGTTTCCTATTCATGAAGCGGGTAACCCGTCCATTTTTTACATGGATGGTGTACCCGCTTCATGAATAGAAAACATGGATGGTGTACCCGCTTCATGAATAGAAAACATGGATGGTGTACCCGCTTCATGAATAGAAAACATGGACGGTGTACCCGCTTCATGAATAGGAAACATGGATGGTGTACCCGCTTCATGAATAGAAAACATGGACGGTGTACCCGCTTCATGAATAGGAAACATGGATGGTGTACCCGCTTCATGAATAGGAAACATGGATGGTGTACCCGCTTCATGAATAGAAAACATGGATGGTGTACCCGCTACATGAATAGGAAACATGGATGGTGAACCCGCTTCATGAATCGGTTTGGACTTTGCTTGCGCCAGAGAACGAAGATTTCCCAAAAGCTGCCACAGAATCTGGAAGAAAAGGTCCTGTCATTCCATCAATTCATTATAAAACAAAGAAAGCTTTATAATTATGACCTTGGAAGTGTTGGGAATGTGGATGAAACTGCAATGACTTTTGATCTTTGAAGCGACAGGGCCGTGACATCCTTGGGAGAAAAAACTATTTTCCTTTCAACAACAGGGAATGAAAAATAATAATATATAATCATTTCACAGTGGTTCTGGCATGTTTGGCCAATGGAGTCAAGCTGCGGCCTGTTATTATATTTAAAAGGAAGACCTTACCTAAAAATGACAAATTCCTCCCGCGAATCACGGTCCGTCCACATGTTAAAGGCTGGATGGATGAACAAGGAACAAAAAATGGCTAGAATAGATTTGGAATGGACGACCAGGAGTGGCCTTAAAGAAAAAACCCTCATTGCTAGTTTGGGATATGTTTAGAGCCCATATATGTGAGGATGTCAAAACAATGGCTAAGTCATTTCAAACCACTTTGGCTGTTATTCCAGGTGGGCTAACATCTGTTTTATAGCCTCTGGATGTGTCTATAAACAAACCTTATAAAGACCGTGTGCGAAAAATGTGGCACTAATGGATGTCATCAGGTCAAGCCAAATTGACAAAAGGTGGAAATCTTATGAAGCCTGACATAGAATTAGTAGCAAAGTGGGTACGAGATGCATGGGAGGACATTCCAGAAGACATCATCCAACGTGCTTTTCAGAAATGCGGTATAAGTATTGCCATGGATGGTACAGCACAGCAGCAGTGATGAAGATGATGGAGATATTGATGATGGTGATGATAATGTCTATGCAGATGACATTACACCAGCTGAATTTGAGGCACTGTTTGCACAAACTGATGATGAGGAATCCGACTTTGAAGGATTTTAAATATGTTTCATATTGCTGTTTAAGCCATTGGACTACCATGCTTTTTTTTGCTAGTACTAGTTTACCGTAGTTACGGTATGTACCGTATATGTAGATGTTCCTACATAGTTTTAAGGGTATCAGTATGTTTGTGGTACCTGATGTTGCTTGATGCATATACGGTACCGGTACAAAACAGGTTGTTTTTATTTGAAAAGAAAAAACCATGGACCTCCTCTTTATTCTTGTTCATTTTCTAATCACTTTCGCTAATTACAGGTTTGCAGTAATGGTGATAATTTCGACTTATACTCGAGTCAATCAGTTTTTACTGATTTTTCAGGTAAAAATAGGTACCTCGACTTATACTCGGATCAACTTATTATACTCGAGTATATACGGTATGTAACTGCTAGACAGACATTAGGGAAAAAAGAAAATGTAGCATCCGACTCTTCTATAACTCCAATACAAATATAAAATCCCAATCCCAATACATGTGTAGCTATACTATTTACATTGATAAAATACTGTGTTCTAGATTGATTATTATGTAAATTCTGCTCTGGTTTTGTACTGCAAGTGTTCTAGATCCATTTACAAGCCTAGCTAGAAAATCTTTGACCATTGGAGAAAAAACTAAAAAGGGTTGTTAAGAGCTTTATTTATTTCCTAATAGAAATACCACATGTTAAATATGCAATAAAGTTATGAAGTGAACAAGTTTAATACATTAAAATGTTACATTAAATAGTTTACACTAATTGTAATCTCTCAAAGTAGAAATGATATCAGCTTTACATGGGCAAATAACAGTTCTTGATGCATCTTTTCAGGGTACAGATTATGGGTATTCACATAAATGACAGTTTTACACTAGGATGTCACTTTTCTTTGAGGTTGAATCCAATGCTGGCCGTAATGAAATCATACCAATACATTAATGTCTGAGCCTCTCCCCTGTTTCTCTAAAATTACACTTCTTGTTTGAGTTTGGGTTTCTCAGTACGGGTATGCCATACCCAGACCTTTGTACGTCGTCTGCACGTGGTTCTAGATCTCAACTGATACCAACTGTCCTAGTAAACTGCTTTCCAGGAACCCTCTTTCTGCATTGGGGTCAAATTGAGCCTCAGAATGTGACAGCAGCAGTGACAGGGACACTGCAAATCCTGCCATATCAATGGGGAATGGGCGATGTATTTTCCAAGCAGTATGAAATCCAACCACTCGGCCATTCTTTACAAGTGCCCCTCAGTCCCCAACCAGACCAACAGGCCAGACTGAGACCTTTTTTGTGGGGCGCATCTCCTCAAAAATACGAACACTGTACGTGTTATCATCATCAGCAAAGTATACAACACCAGTGTGATCCGATTGTCTGTTTAGCTGTAGCCATCTTAAAGCCTCATTGCGTTGCTCCACACCATCGAGGTTTAAGCCAGTTTGGATCACTTGCCTTGAGCTCATTGTAGAGAGTTTTGTACATTCAAGTGGTGTAATGTAAACCACTCTGACTAGAGTAATCTGCCACTGGAGAGAACGCGACTGTCGAGCTCTTCTACCACAATCCAATGAAGAGAAGGAACTAAAAGCAAGTCTGGGAGAGACGTGTAAGTTCTGCCCGCTGGTGAGGGCGAGATAGGTCGGTGTTACCACATATATGATAGGCAAGTCTTTTTCCCCTTGAGGGTTAATCCTGTTCATTAGAATGTAATCCTTCATCCTTCATGTGAATTGCTGCTTGGCCATAGGTGAGATGTACAGTCACATGGCTTCCCACTTGTAATATCACTATAACAGGCAGGTACTGGAAATCACAAAGTAGAAAAGAAAAAGGTTTCTGAGCTTCAGACGCATGTTTTATTATCTACAAGGCGTTTTAATATCAACTTGGACTTGTCCTGGAAATAGGAAATTGGTCCACAACTCTTCCAAATGTCTTCCACAGTTTAACTGAAGACAGGGACATTCCCCAGTATTTAATGCTTTGAGACATTTGATAATTGATCAATTTACATAACTAGAGGCCTGAATGGGCCAATAAACATAATCCCATCCCACCACTGTGCAGTGAACTTATTGTCTATTGTTTAAGTTTAAGGTGTGTCCAGGTGGGTTTCTCTATTCTAACACCCTCATTCTAAATATTGCACATACTAGAAAGATTACTTTGTAGCCATCATTTTGATTAAGTAATGCCAACATTTTTTTCTTGTCACCAACTAGTTTCTTCTATAAACTGTGATTAAGCTTGGAGTAGAATTTCTAATTTATTAAGAAGACAAAGCTTCCCCCAATAAATAACAGGTCTACCACTGAAAGAGGCAATTCATCTCCTTTCTGTTACTTATTTACTTTTAAATATTAACATCCATCTTTGTATAATTCATATAATATTGTATCTATATTAACAAACACCTTAGGGCTCAAACATATATTAATGTGTGCTGTGGGTACTATAAAAATATATCCAAAATGAATGCGGCAACTAAAGCTAATTCCCAAGCAACCCACAGACTCCGGACAAACTCCGGAGCACTCAAGAGCTATATCTAAAAGAAATACCCCTTCCCCAAAAGACATATATATCAATGGGGAATCACAATAAATCTTGGGATTATACGGAAGAACCTCCCCAACCTAAATTAATGTATAAAACTAGATTTTATTTGACTATTATAGGTATCTAAACCAACATACATATTAAAAATATACATATAAATATGTGGCGTCTCTGGGCGTCCCCAGATTAATAGCAATAAACTAACAAAGGTGTTAAAAGGCAAAAAGCAGCAGCATAGGCAGTTATAGGGTTAAAAAACATGAATGTATAGGTTGTAACACACCAAACACGGGCGCCTCCGCGCAACCCCCCATCTCAGGGGTCGGGGTAACCCGGACCTATACACATGTGCCAGCCAAGGAAGCAAAAAAGCGGTAATGCAGTAAAACAAATGCAACATGTAACGGGCAACAGTTGGTGTTAGTAAATTATACTCAAGTGAGGGCTCTTGTATGGAAACCCGCCACACTCACTTGATACACCTGTGTTTCCTGTAATCGTCTACGGCCGCTTATAGACACTTGGAATCAAGTTCAATCCTCTGGTTTCAAGACCCCCAGTTGCTACTGCTTTAACTCCTATGCGCCATGTGGACCGATGTACGTTTCGGAGGCTCCTCCTCCTCCTTCATCCGGGTATCATTTGTGTAATGTAGAAAATAGAAAAACAGAAAGTCCACATTCCCAGTCCAAAAAAATTCTATTGATAAGTGGGGACAAAGCCTAGACGTATGTCAGTATGTTCAGTCTCATGCTCCTTCAAAAGTGAAACAAACTGCCTGTGATTCAATGCTCTCGCCCTGATAAAGTGAACCGTTTTATTAACATCAGTAACATGCTTTATTTTTAGTACTGACTTACATAACATTTCCTGATGTATAATAAACCTTCAAAAGTGAAACAAACTGCCTGTGATTCAATGCTCTTGAACCGTTTTATTAACATCAGTAACATGCTTTATTCTTAGTACTGACTTACATAACATTTCCTGATGTATAATAAAATGAAAAAATATCAATTTCTGTTCTGGCTTAAAGGGTCACTATACTCACTGAAACAACTTTACATTATCTGAAACTACAATTTGAGAGAAGTAACATGGTAATTACTAAAAAAAATTACCTGTGCTTGCTTTGTCATTAATGTATTAATGTTTAGTGAGTGCTCCTAATTACCCCACCCTTCCTTACTTACTGCCTCCTTGTAATGTCTGCGACACTTATAAGTTCTGCACAGCCTCACCATGGACACTGCTCTGCTTACACATCTCCCCCCTGCCTTCTTTTCTCTGCTGATTCTATTAATTGTTGCAGAAAGTGTGCTGGCAGGCAGATAAAGATCCTACTAAGAGGTCAGGGATGGGACGTATTATAATTTCTACTTCTGGAGTGACAGGCCTTTTCCTGTAAATGCTGTGATTAAAATGATTTCTCAGGACCTACAGCTCAGAATACTTGAATAAAATGTTGTATATATAATGTTGTAATCTTTATCAGGGATCCCCTCCCTCTAATTGGGCATAAATGTATATCCCCCCCCCCCGCTGGACGTTGTTATGGCAGGTTCATTGGTCAGTTAAATAAAAAGCTGGATGAGTTTCTACAAACAAGGAATGTTACAACTTACTGGGATTGATACATAAAGTAGAGCTGGGAAAGGGTTTGTCACTGTGAGAACGGTAAAGCTATGGAACTGTCTTCCAGTGGACGTTGTTATGGCAGGTTCATTGGTCAGTTTAATAAAAAGCTGGATGAGTTTTAGATACCCTTTAATTCTACTTATGTTATCTTTCAAAAGTCCAACATTGTCTCCCGTCGTACCTGGACAACGATCTGTCGTAACACCTGCAAGTTTAACTCATTTCATTTCCCCCAACGATCTGTCGTAACACCTGCAAGTTTAACTCATTTCATTTCCCCCTCTCCTAGGGTCAGCTGATGATCCTGTGTCCAATTCTAGTTCATGCTCGGTGATCTACCTCCATGAATCTGACTGAACCCTTCATTACAACAGGAAACTTGGCTTGGAAGGAATTTTGGAAGCTATGAGTCTATAACTTGTCAGAATATTTCAATTATTACGGATGCTGTTCTCAATTTCTTTTTCCCCCTTCATAAATTTGGTGGGTTTTTTTTGCCTTCCTCTGGATCAACAGTTTGGCAGGAAATGAGGATATTGCTAGATGGGTTGGACTGGATGGACGTATGTCTTTATTCAACCTCAAATACTATACTATACTATACCCATAATGTCTGTATAGCAGCTACATAGTAACATAGTATTGGAGGATGTATAAAGACATAATTCGACGTTACTATGTAACTGTTAGACATTAGAACCTTTATACCCTACCCATAATGTATGTCTAACAGTTACATAGTAACATAGTATTGGAGGTTGTATAAAGACATACGTCCATCTAGTCCAACCTTTATACCCTACCCATAATGTCTGTATAACAGTTACATAGTAACATAGTATTGGAGGTTGTATAAAGACATACGTCCATCTAGTTTAACCTTTATACCCTACCCATAATGTATGTCTAACAGTTACATAGTAACATAGTATTGGAGGTTGTATAAAGACATAATTCGATGTTACTATGTAACAGACATTAGGATATAAAGAAGAAGAAAATGTAGTATCTGATTATCTTGTGGGGCGCATCTCCTCAAAAATACGAACACTGTACGTGTTATCATCATCAGCAAAGTATACAACACCAGTGTGATCCGATTGTGTGTACAAAAATGAGTAACTGGGCTGTGTCACGGACATCACAAGTCCCATCCACAGCTAACGAGAAAAAGACAAACTTGTCCTCAATTCTTCTTAGGTGCTGCTGGGAACTGTAGGCTGGATGCTGGAACAAGATGCTGCTGGGAACTGTAGGCTGGATGCAGGCAAGGTAAGTAACTTGAGCGGTAAAGGTAGGTACAGGATCCAAGGTAGGTGAGTACAGGAGCCAGGGATGTAGCAAACGCTACAATCGGGCACCAGGTCCAGGAGGACACCGGCTTTTCAAATTTCACGCCGCCCGGCGTGTCGGCGTTGTGACATCATGATGTCAACGACGCCCACCCGGAAGGGCAGAGCGGCGCGGGACCGGATCGACAGGTAAGTTCGTGACAGTACCCCCCACAGGACCCAACGGGCCAGGTTTCCCTGGAAAACTCCTATGGAAGGCTCTGACTAGATGAGGAGCGTGCAAATCAGAATGTTTAATCCAAGCCCTTTCTTCTGGACCAAAACCTTTCCAGTGGACCAAATACTGAAGAGACCTCCTCAAGAATCTAGAGTCCAAGATCTTCTCGACCTCAAACTCCTGCTGACCATCAACGGAAATTGGAACGGGAGGTAGTAAGGATGTGGAATACTGATTAGAGCATACTGGTTTGATGAGAGAAAAAACATGGATGGTGTACCCGCTTCATGAATAGAAAACATGGATGGTGAACCTGCTTCATGAATAGGAAACATGGATGGTGTACCCGCTTCATGAATAGGAAACATGGACGGTGTACCCGCTTCATGAATAGGAAACATGGATGGTGAACCTGCTTCATGAATCAGTTTGGACTTTGCTTGCGCCAGAGAATGAAGATTTCCCAAAAGCTGCCACAGAATCTTGAAGAAAAGGTCCTGTCAATCCATCAATTCATTATAAAACAAAGAAAGCTTTATAATTATGACCTTGGAAGTATTGGGAATATGGATGAGAGAGAAATGACTTTTGATCTTTGAAGCGACAGGACCGTGACATCCTTGGGAGAAAAAACTATTTTCCTTTCAACAACAGGGAATGAAAAATAATAATTTATAATAATTTCACTGTTGGTTCTGGCATGTTTGGCCAATGGAGTCAAGCTGTAGCCTGTTATTATATTTAAAAGGAAGACCTTACCTAAAAATGACAAATTCCCCCAAATTACTGTCCGCCCACATGTTAAAGCCTGGATGGATGAACAAGGAACAAAAAATGGCTAGAAGAGATTTGGAATGGGCGACCAGGAGTGGCCTTAAAGAAAAAACCCTCATTGCTAGTTTGGGATATGTTTAGAGCCCATATATGTGAAGATGTCAAATCAATGGCTAAGTCATTTCAAACCACTTTGGCTGTTATTCCAGGTGGGCTTACATCTGTTTTATAGCCTCTGGATGTGTCTATAAACAAACCTTATAAAGACCGTGTGCGAAAAAGGTGGAAATCTTATGAAGCCTGACATAGAATTAGTAGCAAAGTGGGTACGAGATGCATGGGAGGACATTCCAGAAGACATCATCCAACGTGCTTTTCAGTAGTACTATGGATGGTACAGAAGACAATGTTATGTTTCAGCACAGCAGCAGTGATGAAGATGATGGAGATATTGATGATGGTGATGATAATGTCTATGCAGATGACATTACACCAGCTGAATTTGAGGCACTGTTTGCTGCCATATCAATGGGGAATGGGCGATGTATTTTCCAAGCAGTATGAAATCCAACCACTCGCCCATTCTTTACAAGTGGCCCCTCATACCTCAGTCCCCCAACCAGACCAACAGGCCAGACTGAGACCTTTTTTGTGGGGCGCATCTCCTCAAAAATACGAACATGGGGCGCATCTCCTCAAAAATACGAACACTGTAGGTGTTATCATCAGCAAAGTATACAACACCAGTGTGATCCGATTGTCTGTTGATGTATTTTCCCAGCAGTATGAAATCCCTGAATTCAAGAGACGAAAACCCAGAAGTGCTGCCACGGCCGCTATGGAGGGGATCTTGCAGATGGACCTCCGATTATAGTGGGCGCAGAGGCCATCACAATAGCTCAGACCTCCAATATCAACTGGACTTGTCTTGGAAAACAAAAATTGGTCCGACCTCCAATATCAACTGGACTTGTCTTGGAAAACAAAAATTGGTCCACAACTCTTCCAAATGTCTTCCACAGTTTAACTGAAGACTTGGGACATTTTAAGCCAGTTTGGATCACTTGCCTTGAGCTTCATTGTAGGAGATGTTTGTACATTCAAGTGAGTGTAATGCTTGTGAAGGTTCTCATTCATCCAGGTCATGGTATATCTGTTGTATTCAATTAGATCAACTGGACTTGAAATGTAGTTCTTGAAAGTCACTGGACTTGAAATGTAGTTCTTCAAGAACTACATTTCAAGTCCAGTTGATCTAATTGAATACAACAGATATAAGTGAGTGTAATGTAAACCACTCTGACTAAGTAAATCTGCCACTGGCTGAGAACGCACCGTCGAGTCTTCTACCACAATCCAATGAAGAGAAGGAACTAAAAGCAAGGTCTGGGAGAGAGGTGTAAGTTCTGCCCGCTGGTGAGGGCGAGGATAGGTCGGTGTTACCACATATATGATAGGCAAGTCTTTTTCCCCTTGAGGGTTAATCCTGTTCATTAGAATGTAATCCTTCATCCTTTCATGTGAATTGCTGTTTGGCCATAGGTGAGATGTACAGTCACATGGCTTCCCACTTTGTAATATCACATATAACAGGCAGGTACTGGAAATCACAAAGTAGAAAAGAAAAAGGTTTCTGAGCTTCAGACGCATGTTTTATTATCTACAAGGCAGTTTTCCAATATCAACTGGACTTGTCCTGGAAATCAGAAATTGGTCCACAACTCTTCCAAATGTCTTCCACAGTTTAACTGAAGACTAGGGACATTCCCCAGTATTTAAATGCTTTGAGACATGTGATAATTGATCAATTTACATAACTAGAGGCCTGAATGGGCTAATTAACATAATCCCATCCCCACTGTGCAGTGAAACTTATTTGTCTATTGTTTAAGTTTAAGGTGTGTCCAGGTGGGTTTCTCTATTCTAACACCTCATTCTAAATATTGCACATACTAGAAAGATCTACTTTGTAGCCATCATTGTGATTAAAGTAATGCCAACATTTTCTTTCTTGTACCAACTAGTTTCTTCTAATAACTGTGATTAAGCTTGGACTAGAATTTCTAATTTATTAAGACGACAAAGGCTTCACCCCAATAAATAACAGGTCTACCACTGAAAAGAGGACAATTCATTTCTCTTTCTGTTACTTATTTACTTTTAAATATTAGCATCCTATCATTTGTGTAATGTCGAAAATAGAAAAACAGAAAGTCCACATTCCCAGTCCAAAAAATTCTATTGATAAGTGGGGACAAAGCCTAGACGTATGTCAGTATGTTCAGTCTCATGCTCCTTCAAAAGTGAAACAAACTGCCTGTGATTCAATGCTCTTGCCCTGATAAAGTGAACCTAAAATCGGAAAAAAGTTTTGAAGCAGTGGGATCTTGTTGTATTTAATGGTATAATTTTTGAAAATTAGTTGTTTTAGAGTATAGATTCCCTTTAATTCTACTTATGTTATCTTTCAAAAGTCCAACATTGTCTCCCGTCGTACCTGGACAACGATTTGTCATAACACCTGCAAGTTTTCCTCATTTAATTTCCCCCTCTCCTAGGGTCAGCTGATGATCCTGTGTCCAATCATAGTTCATGCTCGGTGATCTACCTCCATGAATCTGACTGAACCCTTCCCCGCTTCATGAATAGGAAACATGGATGGTGTACCCGCTTCATGAATAGAAAACATGGATGGTGTACCCGCTTCATGAATAGGAACATGGATGGTGTACCTGCTTCATGAATAGAAAACATGGATGGTGTACCTGCTTCATGAATAGAAAACATGGATGGTGTACCCGCTTCATGAATAGAAAACATGGATGGTGTACCCGCTTCATTAATAGAAAACATGGATGGTGTACCCGCTTCATGAATAGAAACATGGATGGTGGACCCGCTTCATGAATAGAAAACATGGATGTTGTACCTGCTTCATGAATAGAAAACATGGATGGAGATGATTGTTGCTGAAAAAGGGAAGGTTTCTTATCCGGATTGGCGGGAATCACTGTTGCAAAGAAATTATGTTTGGTTTTGGCATCAATAGGAATTCCAGGTGATACCCTTGGGCTACGATTATTTTGACCCAGGCATCCTGTATATACTTTGTTTATACCTCCTAAAAGAGTAAAAGTCTTCCACCAACCTGAGAGGCATGGGCAGGCCTCATCTCATGCTGGCTTGTCTTGTTTGGGGAATTTGGCTCCCCCAAATTCCTGGCCCTGAAAAAAGATAAACTGTCCAGATTTCCAGTTTGTAGTTCAGGAAAACTCCCTACCAGGCCTATATGATCTTTCGGGAATAGGAACCATCTTGTCTTCTAAAAGTTTCTCTATTTCTTTTGTTTCCTTTAGAAAGAAAAGAGCTTTTACCTCCAGTTAATTTATTATTTCATCCAAGGATTTCCCAAAGAGCTTTTTTCCTTGAAAGGGCAGATGGCAAATGGTATTTTTTGAAGGTGTATCCGCAAACCAACCTCTCAACCAGAGAGATCTTCTAGCTGATACAGAGAGCTATCTCCCAGGCCTGGTCTTTTATTAAATTGGCTGCTGTTTCTAAACCAAAGTTTGTTGCCAGACGGGATTTCGATAAGGAGTGAAGTAAAGTCTTCCTATCTACTCCTCCAGAAATGTCTTCCTCTAGCTTGTCTGACCAAAAACTCATGAACTTATTAACAGACACAGAAGCTACTGCCGCCTTACAGCCTGCACCTGCTGTAATAAAAATGTTATTAAATTCGGATTCCATGCGTCGATGTAATGTCAAATCATCATCTATGGATAGATGCAGTTCTTCTAGATATACTACTCTTGATGGACAACTCTTGTTGTTCATCATCAGGGGAAGATGAGAACCTTAAGTCTTCACAAAGCAAAAACAGGTGGGCAGCCGATATTCTGATTTAATAAAACTTCACTTTATTCATCACTTAAAACATCACAAATATACATTTAATAGATCCCACAGGTAAGTAGTAATGGCAACTAAATAAATAGAATTGTTAATATTGAGACTATAGACATTGTTAAATTAGTTATGTAGCTTCTATTGTCAACGATACATCATAAATACAATGTAACGAATCCGCTTGCAACTATTCCAGTGCCTAACAATTCATCCATAATTTATATACAAAGCTGCTTTTAATCCATTACTCTATATTGTATTGTATATTGTATAGTACATCAATCTTACGAGACAAAATGGAATAACCATAATAGATAAATAGGAAATAAAATGTCCTCAATCAGTCACAAAAACAATTAAGTTCAAACTCTTTATTTAAACCTCCAGGGATAATGGTTTCTAGGGTATATATCCAATATGTCTCCCTCTTAAGGAGGCTTCTATTTCTATCCCCCTTCCTCACAGCCATTTAATATGATCTATAATTTGGAAATTCAAATCCATATTTCCCTGGTAAGTCTCATTAACATGTACTGAAATTGCTGTAGTATGGAAACCCAGTAGGGAGGTATTTATATGTTCAGCCACTCTTTTATATGCAGGGCTGATGGTCTTCCCCACATATTGTTTCCCACACCCGCAAGTAGAAACCCGTAATACGGAATTATTATTATTAGTTGTTGAAGAAAAACTCTTGGAGTTCTTAAAATATATACACATCTTACACCTGGTCATCCCACATTTATAACTCCCCTTACAGGTCATCCAGGTGTTTGACCAAGATGGAGGGTCCAGATTTACCATACTTGGAGAGACAATAGATCCAATGGTTTGATTCCGCTTAAATATCATTTTGGGTCCATTCATTAGTACACCCCCTAAAACCGGATCCATCCTCAGAACTGCCCAATGTTTTTGTATAATTTTCCTTAGACAATTACTGTCCCTAGAATACTTGGTAATCAATGGATTTTCCTTAGACAATTACTGTCCCTAGAATACTTGGTAATCAATGGGGGAGTACCACTCTCGTTATAATAATTGGATGGATTCCTTCCACTGCAACTATTTCAGAAGGGAGTCCATGAAAGCGGAAGATATGTGAAATAAATAGTTGAGCTAACTCCGTTGAAGATGGTAGTTTAGGGAGGGGAACAAAATGGGCCATTTTGCTGAAGCGGTCTACAGTTACCCATATAACCGTGTTTCTCTTGGAAGGCGGAAGTTCCACAATAAAGTCCATGGATAGATGGGTCCAAGGTCTGGACAGAATGGGGAGGGGTTGAAGAAGACCACAGGGGAGGGTTCTAGATGAT
>JAACNH010006815.1:0-16389 GCA_019447015.1 Hymenochirus boettgeri
AGATAGGTGCAGCCAGATTACCTTAAAGCAACTCCTCTCCTCCACTGGGGGGGTGGGGGGGGTGTGGATGGGGGATAGGTGCAGTGCTTGCCACTGAGGATTTTTGGAAACTACAACTCCCAGCAACTAAAGAATGTTGATAGTTGTAGTTTCCAAACATCTGGAGTGGCAAGGAATTGGGGGGTTAGCGTGTTGGATTCCTCTCTATTTAAAGGGTAACTAATGCTTTAAAACAATACAGATTCAGGAGAATGGTATCTATTGTGTCTTTCTGATTCTGTGTTGTTTTGAGGCTTTAGTTGCCCTTTAAATGGACAGCAACCAAAGAAAGGGATGTAGAGTATTGAAAAAAATCTGCTCACTGGGTCAACTTTTTATTTTTTAAAACTGTTTTGATTATCTACATCTATGTCTCTTTGAATATCTACTATGAACAGTCCTGAAGAGGATCATGCTATGAATTAGCATTAGGAGGATGTAAAAAAATCCAAGTGATGTACAAATCATATGCATTTATATTAAGCTTAGATTTGCAATTTTCCAAGTTCACTTAAAACCACTTATCCAATACCATTCATTTGCTCTGCTGTGTACTGTTATAAACATTATTTAAATAATCCAGTGTATATAACTGTTGCAATGTTTCAAAACGGTATTAAGTGTCTTCAGAATCACAAACTGCAGCACTTAATCAGTTGAAGATAGGAAAAGCAATGTTTCAAAAAACCGAGCTTCAGAGCTATCTCCGCTACAAAATCTTACATGCCATTATTCATAGCGAGTAAAAAACTATGTAGCTGTAAATCCTTTCTAGAGATGATAGTTTCTATATTCTATATTCAGCATACCTGATGACTCATTATTTTTAACTGAGAAATTTCATTGATGGTCACAAAGGGACCAGGATATCTGAGAAGCACAGCCTATATTTTCCAATAGTTTATGCAGGACATGCCTCTCATTCTTAAGAAACTTTGCTGAGCTGAACAGAAAAGCTTCGCTTCAGCTCAGCAGGTTGTGAAACGCCTGTTTTTCCTTTACATTAATTTCCTGTTCAATTATAATAAAACAAGCTAAAACTAAAGATTGCAATGGAATCTACTTCTATCTATCTTCTTCTATCTATCTATCGATCTCTATCTTCTATCTATCTATCTTCTATCTATCTATCATCTATCTATCTATCTATCACTATCTTCTATCTATCTATCTATCTCTTTCTCTCACTCACTCTTTGTCTCTCACTCTCTCTTTCTCTCTCTATCTATCTAATAATAACAATCAGATCTGTGCTGATTCAGTGTTACACTGAATTAGTGTTAACTCACCCTAAGTTTTTGTTAAACTGGTGAAAATAGCAGTTAGCGTGCAGTCAATAATATAATAGTCAACATGCCCTTTAAAATACTGTACAAGTCTCAAGAGTGTATTGCCTTATTTAAGAAAAGGATGATCACAAAATGTTCACACAATGTGGCCGTTTTGGGAGCGATTATCGTTAATTGTATGGCACTCATTTGGGCATTGTTTATATTATCCTACCCAGCAGATTATCAATGATGCTGAATGGCCGTTCCAGCTGACTAAGCACCTATACACGCACCTATACCTTACCGATACTCACTTTGTATTGTGTCATTGCAGTTTGGGCCGCCAACCAGTGTGTGTCCAAGCCTTAGTTAACTCTAATTGTTCCCAAATGGTTAAAAGTTTGCCTTGTTTTTTGTTTGCACCAGCCAAACAAATGTTAGCTTCTTTACTGTATCAGCAGTTAAATAACTCTGATTGGTTGCTGAAGATTAATAGACAACTTTTGTATCTTTGTGTTGCATTAGACTTTTATCAAGTCATATTAAGTAAGATCTCCACTTGCCTGAATGAGTTAATTCCGAACTTTTTATGCCAAGTACCAACATACTCTTCTTTACTTTTTTCCCGTCTCATTTAATTCTATGCAACACGAACCAGTTACTAATCTACTGGGTTGCTTTATGTCACAAAAGCCCTTAGGTGGACAGTGCGGTGAAATATGTTTCTCTTGGTAAGTAAATCATATCCATTTCCCATAATGTATGCTAAAATATGAGCAGAATATCTGCTTCTTTAGGTATATTTTGATGTCTAACATTCCATGACATTTTTTGCCCAGAGGCACGTTTGTGTACAGAGAAGTTAAAAGGAACTGTCCTAATCTTTCTAGATTCCAACATTTCTCATACTGTAGCTTCTGCTAAGGAAATTTCACACACCACTTTTTCAATCTCTGCACAGCCCACATAATACTTCTTCAGAACCCAATCTGCTCTCAGGCTGCACACATTTAGTGCTATAATTCGCTCTATGCATATGCGCGGTTTTCATTTACATAACATGCAGAAACTTTTCTGCATCCCATTGCCATCTGTGCACAACGGGACCCCCTCACCTCCCCCCCCTGCTTGCATTTTTACAGTAATGAATTTACTGATTGTTTATTATTGAATTCCAAAGCTTTTGTTGGAGGAATCAATTTACAAAACTGCATGTAACATGATTGTGATAATTGACAATAAAAACTGTCAACATACACAGCAAAAACTGTGACTTCATAGATGTTATATGGAGAGCAATGAGAAATCTTCTTTTGAAGGTTCAATCATTTTGCGACTGTGGGTAAATCCCAAACGGGACCAGCTGTCATTAAAAAAGTCACACAGGTAGTCCGTAAAAACAATATTAAATCACTTGGGGTGTTGCACAGGTGTCTTTTGCAAAACCCATACCATTGCCAATATCCCTATTCCAGTATTAAATGAAATTTACTTCTTGTAAACCCGATGACTAGTGAGGTGCAGAAATGTCTCAAAGCACTAAGTGAGGTCAGTATCCTAGCTCTGTGGGACAAGAGGTGAGTAGCTTTAACATATAGACAGCATCTAAGATGCTGGAGTGCCATCTTGTCTTTCTTCCCCCAAACTGTTTCAGAATTGTAGCGATTTTGGATAAGAAATACGTGCAATCATTCAATATGTTAAAACTCTTAAATTTATCTTTCAATTTCCCTCTTTTTATACTAAATTTAAATAGTTACCCTATTCCTATACTATTAAATTCAACAAACTTACTGTTTTTCTTTCATCTTCTTTGTCTTATAAATAATACTGTGGGAATCAACAAGAGGGAACAAAAAACACAACAAGAAACTATGGTTCATAACATTGGGTGCCTATGACCTTCTCCCATTCTTATTGATGCCATTTTGATGTTGACCAGGAATTGGTACTATCCAGTCCCCACAGTCTCTGTGTGCTTGGTGTTTAAAAACTTTTAAATAATAAAGTAAACACTATTGTCTTATAACAAGAAGAACTTTGATTTGTTTATAACCCCTATGGTGAAGCTTCTGTCTCTTCAGTGTGTAAATCATGTTCCATTCTTTGATATATAACCCATCTAATACCCATCACCTGGTGCTCATTGGAAATTATCACTGATGGCTACCCCAACACTCCAAGTTGTGTTGGTAGACCTAGGGAATCATCACATGACCTGTTTGGTATTGCAGTATAGCGGTATCACACCTTTACCCTACCAAGGTGAATGGTAAGTTATCTGCCCGGAACTTTCCAACTGCTATTTTCCCAGTTTATTAACCAGATATTTTTAATGATAGTTTCTCCTTCATTCTAGCTTAGACATCTGCCTCCTTCCTTTAATTAATAAGCATCTGCAGAGGAGTTAGTCAGTGAAACAACAGTCATCATTGGTTGTGATGTCAGCATCACCGCTTTATTGGCTGCAGGGAGGAGTATGGAGTCCATTTTAGACATCATCATGTATCGAATCATTTTCATTCACATTCCTCATGTATCAGGTATAAGGTATCATGTACCGGTATCATGTCATGATTGGGTCCCATGTATCAGTTATCATGGATCAGGTATCATTTATCATGTATCAGGTGTCAGGTATATGTATCAGATATCAGTTATCAGGTATCATTTTTATGTATTAGGTATCATTTATCTGGTATCAGTCATCGGGAAACAGTCATCAGGTATCAGTTTCTGGTATCATGTTTCAGTTATCATGTACATTATTTATCGATATGTGTTAAACATGTACATTTATTAGATATCAGTAATCATGCATCATTTATCAATATCAGTTATCATGGATTGGGTATCATTAATCATGTATCAGGTGTCAGGTATATATTCGATCATCAGTTAATCAGTGTATCAGTTTTTTATGTATTAGGGTATCAGTTATCAGGTATCGTATTCTTGTATCATGTTTTCAGTTATTCAAGTATCATTTATGAGATATTAGTTATCATGTATCATTTATCAGATCCGTTATTATGTATCATTTATCAGATATCAGTTATCATGTATCATTTTATCAGTATATCATTTTATCATGATCATTTTTCAGATATCAGTTATCATGTATCATTTATCAGTATCAGTTATATGTATGGCAAGGAGGAGTTACTGTCAGAATAATACTTTTCTTATATATTTGGATAGTATTTCATCTGAGATTATATTATATATATGTGTGTGTGTGTATGTATGTATAAAAAAAAAAATATATATTATCTATATATATATATCTATTATATATTATATAATATATAAAGACTATTTAAACTGCACTCTGCTTCTTGAACAGTTGCGTAGCTAGAATCACAGGGCCCCAGATTTAGATGGGCCCTTCAACCCACCAAAAACACTGTTTGATGCAACCTGGCAAGGTTTATTTGAAGGGCACCCTCCTAAAAAAATTCGCCCCACAAACTCGTTTCGTTTACTTTTACCTTTCAAAGAGATGTTCCCAGGCTCAGATATTCTACTTATAAAACCCCCAATCCCTCGCAGCGCTTGGACACACCCTCCTCTAGATGCCGATGCAAACTGGTTGGTTACAAGCATACACAGTAGCAGAGGAGTCTTATTCTGTAACGGGTGTCAGCCATTGGCAGTAATGTTACTGCACAGATGAAGAGAGGAGCCATGTTTTTTTAAGTAGAATATCTGAGCCTGGAGGCCTCTATGATGGTTTAAGTAAAACAAAATGGGGGTTTGGTGGACTGAACTACGTAAGGTAATTTTTCTTAGGAGGGTGGGCATGTCTGCAGGGGAACTGGTAGGGCCCTTAAAAATTGCTATGGTGATCTTACCACACCCCTGCTTGAAACAATTAATATCTTTTTCAATATTGTGGGGCATCTAACTTGAGTGGAGGAGTGCTGTTAACTTTCTACAGATCTCTCTCTCTCTCTCTTTCTCTCTCTCTCTCTCTCTTCTCTCTCTCTCTCATCTTTTCATATATATATATTATATATATATATAATATATAGACTGTAAGCTCTTTGGGCAGGGTTTATTTCTTATTGTATCATGTTATTGCTGTTAGTACTAATCACTCTATGTACTTATATTAATATTACTTGTGTATGTAATATGTATGATTATGTAATTTTAAGCACCACGAAAGATTTGGCACTATATAAATCCATATATAATATCTATATATACTATCTAATGTTTTTTTTTCTGCATGTCTCTTTCTTTACCATGCTCCCAGTGTTCCTTTTTCAATTATATATTCGAAACACCCCAGGATTGCACAATGATCTTTCCCTGTTCATTATACTATTCTACTACAAGTTTCTTGCTTTAAAATGGAATGTTAGAAGTTGTGCTTTGTATACTATTGCTGTAGAAGCAAGTCTATGTAGGTCTGTAGAGAATACAGACCAGCGCACATTGCAAAATGCATATTCTAACCATGGGCTATGCTCTAACACTGTTCAAAGGTATTGTAATGAGGAATGCTGTTTTATAATACTGGCTAATTTATTATACGTTGATTTACTTATTGGAAGTGTACACTGGTTTTTAAGGCATACCAGTTAAATCTTAGCGAGTATTCAGGAATTAACTGCATAACAGTTAATCATTTTAGATATGTTGCATTTCTGCTCAATGCAATTTATAAGTGGAATAAAAAAGGTTTACAGATATTAATATGCACAGGAAACAGTGTTTTCTCTGACTTCCATTAAAATAAACTTTATTTTGGCCAATAGTTCTCCTTAGAATTTCCTTTTCAGGATTGCACCCCAAAGCTTAAGTATAATGGCATGTTGTGATTAAAACAAGTGACTTGATGCCATATTAATCAAGCACATTTCATAAATAATTTCTTCTCATCTACTCATACTTAGCACAGTTCACATTCACTGGGTCTGAAATGTCAAGGCTAGAACTCATACCTGTCAAACAAGTTATGGAAAAAAAACCTGATATGTGCTAAAGAAAAAGGTAATTAAAATATGCTCAACACCGATAAAGAATTGATTTAATATTCAATTAAATAAGACACATTCTGAATCTAATAAGCCTGCAATCCAAATGGAATACATGTGTGGAGTAAACCTTGTTTAATCCAATGTTATATTTTTAGACTTTACTGCTGTTTCCAGGTCATTTTAAATGTCTAATGTAACTTTAGTACTTTTTGCCAACCTTGTAGAAGTCATATGAAGCCTACAGTGCATTGTGACTTTTGAATTTATAAGGTATAAATGCAAATAAACAGTGTCAGATTTAACTTGCCTGAGGCTTAAAAGTGTCCACTTGGCCGGTGACTTTTTACAAAGTCAGTTTATGACATAATTACTGCTAATCATGGCTATGTAAAGTTGCTCATAGGTGTCCAGCCTGTGCTAACCCAATAACAGTAAAATCCCTGATATATATGAAACTCTAATGTGCATTATTACATTATTTACTACTACTATTATTATTAATAATTATTATTATCATTATTATTACTATTGGTTTTATTGGGGTTGGTTTTTGTGGGTAACATTTTCAGCCACTTACTGTAACAATGTACTCAGTCCTTGCATTTCTTGTAAATCATTGATTATTTTACTCCTTATCATAAGATTGATTGATTACACACATTTTAAGAAGGTCATAAAGGCTAAAGGTGTACATACAATGATTAGAACCTTTTTGTTTGAAAATGGTTGTCTTTTAACTTAATGTAAAGAAGGAATCACATTAAGGCGCCATGGATCTGTTCCATGTGGATCATTTCTCAAATGTTTGCTTACTATGCACTAGAGATGCACTAGTTTTGACTCAAACGTGGTTTTAGGTCAGAGCTTCTGGTTCTTCTGTTAAATGTCATTGTTAGAAATAACCACTGAAAACTATCTCAGAACTAGTGCAAATAAGGAAATTAGACTTCTGGTAGATTTCCATCATCAGGAAGCCTTTTAGGAAATGCAAACAACTTTATAAGGCTAATAACATTCAATGAGCTAATGCAAAACCAGAGAGACGCATTTCATTTGCAAAACTAGAGGCCTGATGTTTGTTTGGTGTCCCCTTTATTCAAAAGTTTTCCACTGATCGGAAATGGTCAACCAAAATCTGAGACAGATTCTGCCAATCAGGTTTTGCACCTGAGGAAGGGGGAGACCCCGAAATGTTGTGTAAACCCCATGTCACAAATAAATTAACTAAAACTTGAAAGAGTGCGTTTTTCCAGAAACATTTATTATAAGGTATATTGCTGCAGGTGGTGAGCAAATTGGGAAAACAGCACCATCAAATAACGAATATAAACCAAGGAGTGCGGGGAACCAACAAACCATTTAAATTTGGGATTATCTTGTTTTCTGCCCAAGAGATAAATTGTTTCTTTTGACTGTAATTATGAATATTAATGGTTAAATAGTGTCTTTTCTCATATATATTGTAACAGTGATCATTGCTTTTCTGAAAGTGTATTTTGAATAGCTACCACTTGGTGGCAGTAATGGGCATCTCTATCCTATTTACAGTCCGCCCTTAAATTTAAATTTGTATGTGTCGATAAGGTGCAATAAACGCAGTTTGCATCAAGTCTGGTGTCACAGTTCTTTACTGACTTTACATTTAGTTTTGAATTCTGTTAAAACCTCTTGTGGGTGAAGCATTTCCTAAAGATCTACCATGGCAACATGTAATTTTCACAGTTGAAACATTAACATGAAATAAAAAGGTGTTTGTGCTGGCCATTATTTCAATTAAAACTAAGGTGAAATATGATTACATTGCTTAAAGAGGAAAGAAGAAGCAATATCAAATCTATTTGACATTTGAAATTAAAGACAATTATATTCACTCCCCCTTGCTCCTCTCTTCCCCAGCTGAATAATGCAGCTGTGCATTCATAAAAGTTCTCCTTGGCATTCCAGTCCACTTCCGCAATGTAGCCAATGGGAAGACACTTTCTCAAAGAAGTGTGCCTGACCATTGCCACATCTCAGACTGTTATTAACATTAGTAAAGGGTGAAACAGTTCGAGAGCTGATGGAAGCTTAGTAAGTATATAACAGCTGTTAGGTTAATACCTAGGGGTGAGGATTAGCTTTTAGGTCCTCATCCTGGGTACTTTGCAGCTATGGAACATGGAAAAGTGTACTAATTTTCCTTTAATAACTTGAAATTAACCATTGGTTTATTAGTAGTTTATTTTTGTTGAACCACATAGAACTTTACTTCTTTTAGACGCCCTTGGGTAGGATTTTATTTTGCATTTTGCTTGTGGTGCTTCTGCTCACAGAAACTCTTGGGAGTGACAGTGTAGATTCAAAGTAGCACTCGCAAATTTTATTGAATTTACATTGCCATATAGAATCTTTGAAACTCCACAAAGACTTTTAAAGGAATTAATTGGTTTGCTTTTTGGATATTATAAGGAAGTTAAATTTCTTAATGACTTTTACCCTATGAAATAGTTGGTGTACATGATTTAAAACCTAACCAACACATTAAAATAAGCAAACTTCAAAGACAGTTTTGTGAAATCAGATTTCCTTAATCCATACACGAATAATACCAGCAAATCTTAAACAGAAAGCTCCAGGCACCTTACTAGTTTTCATATTCAGCTAGAGCACTGTTATTGAAATGTAACATTGATATTTTTGTCAACTATATCCTTCACGCGTACTTTACTTAAGCGCATTCTATGCTGTCAACCACAAACTTAAGTTGACCACTGGGAACCATTCTGAATTTCTAATCTTCATTTAGACATTCCAATAAAAGTAAAGCAAAGGAGACCATTAAATACAAATGTAACATCTAAATGTCTAATTTGATTATGCCATTAGGTTCTTAAGGATTGCAGGAGTTTTAGAATTGCCTGAAGACAACCAGAGGCAACAGAAACACAAAGAGAAATAAATAGGTGGATTTTTTTATATGAATTGTTAACCAATTAATTGGAGACATTTTCCTTATTCTAATAAATAATCCCGACCTTAATGTCCTTACAATGTCTCAGTAAGACAATAACTAAAATATTTACTGTAAAAAATGATAACATGTCTGTTCAGCTTGTTAACTGGTACTAGTTCCATTTTTGCAGAAATATATGTTTAGACCATATGCGTATACCAGCTGTTCATCAAGAGATGGATCTTACTAATGGATCATTACTGAATATGGTGTTATAACAATAATTGTTGTCTTGGTTAAAACATAAAAAATACTCAATAACCTTTGGATTTGAAATTACTTTAAATGCCACGCACAAACTGGTGCGCTATGTATGATAAAATTATATACACATAGTGTACTTAATGAAAAATCTGAAGATTGAGAGATTTTATTATAGCTATAGACAGCATAAAATCAACTCAATATTGTTGGATTGTTTAATGTTTAGTGTTTACAAGCCAAGGTTAATGTCATTTAATTTTATTGTTTTTAGTGCACCCTGTTTTGTACTGCAATATAGCAGAGTGTTGCAGAATGTCCCTTTCTTGTAATAAATGTAGATGATGTCTCTAACGCTCTGGATCTTAATTTATATGCTGTACAACTTTTCATACTGCCCTGTCTCTGTGTCTCTGTGACAGGCATATGTCATAAGCTGTTTTATAAACCCCACCCACAAATCAATCTTTTTGAAGCTAGTTACAGACCTGCAGCCATACTCTTCCCATTCCTTATCACTTATCGGGGAGTCATTTTAACGGAAGTTGTGTGTTCTTTTTATTAAAGGCTACTGTGTGTGAGACCACAGTTCCCCTTTAATTAAATAATTAGTGTACATACAATAATTATAATAAAAATTGTCATGCTTACTGATTTAATTAGATGACTTACTTTTAGACCAGGTTTGTAGCGGCTCCCCATGTATGACAAACAACAATGTAGCTTTTACAAGCAAAGTAATATTCTGATAGCAGCAAAGTTTGTGGGATTTTAAAAATGATATTTCAAAGTGGCACTTCTGCAGGCCTTTTCAATGTCAGCTAATGGCTGGGGTTAAGTTTTGCAAAAGTTTAATACCCAGTCGCAATGCAGCAGTGGCGCTATTGAATATTACAATACAATTGTGCAACGCAAGGCAGCTCTGCAGCTCTAAAAGTGAATTTACATTAGTGTACTTTTACTACAATTAATATTAATATCAACACCAACATCAACAGAGAAATCAACTATCAATAAAATTATGGTGTCCCCTTATAAATCAAAACACACTTTTAGCAATAACATAATAATAGGAATGAATAGTGCTAGTGTTAATTTAATTTAAGATGTGAGTTTTTTCCGGACATTTTAATTTTCTACATAGTATCCCCTGTTTTTCAGAATGATACAGGAATCATGCATTTTAATGCAAAAGAACCAAATTTTAAAGGGCATGTCCATCCTCATATCTAAAATTTTTGGACCCCAACCCTGTAACCACAATACTCCCTTTCCACAGTGCTCCTTATTGTACCTATTCACCACAATCCCCTCTGCTGAAGTTGATGCCTCCTCTGCTTTCTATGTGAGCTTGTTAATAGCTCACTCAGCCATAGAGGAGAGGCTCCAGTTATGATGTACTGTCCCAGCTGTGGCTGCCCGTCACAACGTGCATGAACATCATATAGAAGAGCAGGTGAAGGTTAGCTAAGTTTAGTGAAAAGGGTAAAATCCTGTGGTTCCAGGATTTGTGTGTTTGTATTGCTACTATAATACAAAATTCTAGATACGGAGAATGGCATGCCCTAAAAATGAACAGTTGGTATGGATAAACTTAAAATGATTAATATACTTAATGCCATATGTTAATTCATTTATGTTTTTATGCTGATCATCCTTGTGTGACTACAGTAAAAACCAACAAAACAACATTTAAAAAAAAAAAAAAATCCAATGCTATTTTATAGAAGAGGATAGGTTTTTATTATAGAATGAATTCTTGTACCAAATAATAGAAAACAGCCAGTCAATGAAAATATATATTTGTCTCTAAGAAACGAAATTGGAAAAGACAACAAGCCCCTTAAATTTATTCTGACTTATTTTTCTTTCTCAGAAAATAGATTAAATACTTTAAAAAGGGACAAGATTACAAAACAAAACAAACAAACAAACAATAGATGTATATAGTTCACAGCACAAACATATGGACACTGTCCTTTTTTAAAGAAACACATTTTGGGGCATATTATGAATGTGCAATATGTAGCGTTAATGTTTCACCTAAAACCGTTATTGCAATACATTACAGTGTTACATTTGCCGAAAAGGCCTTTTGGTATTCATAAAAGTGTAAAAGTATTGCCACAAAAGATCTCCATGTCCAAGAGATGAAATGTCATAATTGTAATGTTATATGTACTAATGTACATTGCATATGTTTGTAGTTTTATGTCCATTGTTAAAATTAATTTTTTAATGTAAACTTTATCATTTTCAATTTAAAGGAAAAAAAAAAACTCATTCTTTAATCTCTGGCGCTTAACATTTAAATTATACTCCCTCCCCTCTAACACACAAACGCCTAAATAGTTTTGGGTCCACTCTGCCCCTGTTGTCGTCACTGACAGTCTGCGACCATGAGAGGACCAGAGTGACAAGAGAAACTATTAGTATCATTTTAACAGCTGATCAGTAAAGTACTCAGGGTGGGGACTAGAAATGGGCGAACTTCTGAAGATCTGTTCCACTCAAGAATTTGCTGATTTTCGAAAAAAATCAAACATTCTAAATTCCACAAGCAGAACCATTAAAATCAATGGGGAGAAAATTATCTGAAATAAAAGTGTAAATAGCAATGGTAACTTACTTTAAATGGCTCGGGGACCTGAGAAATGGCTGGGGAACACGTATCAATGCTCTTAGGTTTGGTTGGTAAGAGCTGTCAGAGAGCTTTTAGTGTTAGTAACATAATGATCCTATATTTCCTATTTATCTCCTATTTAAACACTGAAATAAAAATGTAACATAAACCCCACCAACAGGATATGGAAAATTAACCGTATGTTTGCAAATGTGAAATGGGAATATGAATTTCTGTAAAATCATAAAATCATTTGCCATCTGCAATATGTGTATTTGTTAACTAATAATGTGGATGTCTGTTTGTAGATCTGAATATTAAAGAAGTTTTCTGAATGCATTAATAAATCAGTTTTCTTTATTTTTTTCAATGTGTGTAAAAACCATAAATAAACTTACATAACAATCTTTCTAAAAAAAGTGTCTCTAAATTCTATTCTACATCAGCAGGTAAATGCAATATATTATGCTGGCTCGGCTTACCTTGTCCCATTCCTGCAATGCTTCAGGGATGTGCACCATATTGCATTTTATAAGGATGTATTTGCTTTGTGTCTGTCTTTATATGACAGCAATGCAAAGGTATGCAAACATTACACTCATTCCACTGCCTAGGATAACGGCTGTTTTAAGCCCAAGCTCACCCTTTAGTACATGAGTTAGCATAGTTTTAGAAGATTGGGGCAGTAATTGCTGCTCCCCATTAGTGTTTAAAGGGTATCTCCACCCTAAAAAAAGGTTTTTTATTTATTGTAGGCACCCTGCCCACCCCCAACCGCCAAGTTAGATTTCTAAAAAAAAGTAGCACAGACATACAGTCCTCGCTCCCGTGGCTGTCTCCTCCTGGAAGTCCACTGCTTTTCTTTACTATCTAACTTGGTGGCTGGTGGTGGGCAGGGGTGCCCTACACTACAGCAAAGAACATTTTTTGGTAGGGGGTGAGGCACGCATGGAGGAATCTGGAGGTGGGAGGGAGAGGGGTAAAGGGCTCCCCTGGGCATGTCACAGTCCTCTGGACAACAAGGAGAAGGCAGAAAACTTTTTACACAGAGACAGCTCCTACTCTTCAGTTTCCTCGTTTTTTGGACAGGCACTGCATGAGAACCATAAGGAGCAGAGATGTAAGGTAATGATTTTCAAACACACACTGGGGCCAGTAGTGGGTTACATTTTAGTTTTGGGGGTGGACATGCCTTTAAGAGTTAAAGTTTTTTTTTATTCTTTATTGTGCAACATACAGTATGTTTTTTCCACTGAGCCAGAAAGTGTTCATTTTATTTGTTACTTTATAAAGGAATAAATAACTTTTCGCCAAACACATATCTGCTTCCTGAAGGCTTCCTTAAGGCACTTGTGCAGCTCTAGATAAAGAGCACTTTGCTCCCAGGTGAAGAGTATTTAGAAACATTCATACATATTAATTTTTTAGTTTTTATGCTGTTATAAATTGTAGATACCAAATCCATATGCTACTTTAAGATGACCCAATTGAGTTGCCTTGTTCAGTTTACAATACTCTGCTGGCCTAATTTCATACATAAAATTTAGAATAAAAAGATATACTGCAGAAGTCTCATAGTGATCAAATGTTCTATTAACATTAAATTGTATGTATACTTTCAAAGCAGAGAGAAAGTACTCTTATAAATGGAAAATGCTTTATAATTTATCTTATCTTAATCTTGGATATCACGGAATTGCTCTTCTTAAATTTTGGAACTTAAAACTAAACAATTCATGTTCTAAACATAAAGAAATGGTGTCTGTTTGGTTTGATTTATATCATGCGTATTTGGGATAGATAAAACAAGAAAAAAAACTGTCAGTTACCTTCCCACGAACCCAACTGATATATTCACCACATTATTAAATGTATTACTAACAAGAATTAGGATAATTTTGACCCATTCTGGCAAAGTAAGTTGGCTCCTCCCTCCATGCAGTCAGTTATGGCTGTGACTGCTGGCATCACAGCAAATGATTGACTGCTATTTTCCCTGCTGCCTCCTCTGCACATGCTTAAGCCTATACAGCATATTGACCAAAGGGAGGAGCCAGACACCTTTGTCAATGTAAGAGAACAGACTGGAAGAGAACTCAGGATTAAATATCTGGTTACAAATACATGTAATAATCTGGTAAAAATAGTATTTGGGGTTCAGGCCAGATAAATGACAAGTCACCTTTTTTTGTTGTTGTTTGTTTAAAGGTTGGACATGCCCTTTAATGCAATTTTGCTCTGTTTATGTTTGACTCTTTTTCTATTTACAATATCTCAATTTGTATTACTATTATAAAACAATCTGGATTATCTATTTGAGGAAGCTTCAGATAAAATCTTCCTAAGGGCATGGCCACACTGCAACGCAAAGCAAACGCAATGCATGCGATTTCATGTGCGATTTTCGTTGCGTTTGCGCTTGCGATTTCTTCAATAAGTATAGGAAAACGCATGCGATTGCGATTAAAAATGCAGAACGCAAAACGCAATAGCACCGAAAAACGCGCGTTTTTTGCGTTGCCCCGTTTTCAATGATTTTGTAAATCGCAAGCGCAATCGCAAACGGGAAAAAAACGCAGCAGTGTGGCCTAGCCCTAAAGAACTGGTAAATTCTAACAGCACCATTTACAGGGAACAGAAAGGTTTATAATAAATTAATGTTAATCTTAGACTAACACGAATTCAGTTATGGTTGGTGGTAAAGGTATCCAGGATATTGCATGGAATATAAGAAGTGGGGCAGGTCACAAAATTTTCTATATTTTATTTCTGACTGTACTTATTAGGGGCTAAAGGTATATTCACCTAGGGGCATATTTTAAAGGTTGTTAACTTTTCGCGGCCGTTTCGCGGACATTAACGCATAAATCGCGTTTAACGCGATTTATAAATGTCCGAAAACGGCCGCGAAAAGTTAACGAAGCGTTAACCCTTCGCGCGATACTTACCTGTTACCGCCGCTTCTATTTATAAAGCGGCGGTACTGGTTTCGCTCTGCTAGTATCGGCTGTTTACTTCGCCTTGAAGGTGGAGAAGTCAGCCGATACTAGCCTCCCGCGGCGGGATGGGCAGGCAACCCGCGGCGGGTGGTCGCACCCGCCCCGGGAGACACGCCCAGGGGTCGCGTATGCCCCGCCCCCTTAGGAGATGCGTCGGGAAAGGATTAAGTCCCTTCGCGGCGATACTATACAGTATCGCCGGAAGGGCTTAAATACCGCAACACATCGTGGCGGCGATACTATCGCGGGAATGTCGCTCGCCGCTATAATACGGCGATAGCGCTATTTTCGCTGGCTTTCGATTGGTGTATTTTTCGTTCCTTTATAAATATGCCCCCTAAAGTCACACGCCATCTGGGCAAATCTCCTGGAGAAATTTACCAGAGACTGTGTGGCTGTGGCTGAATGCACCCTCATGTAAGAATTTAACTCTAACTAGTGTTAAATACTTGCACAAAACGAGATACTTGCGAGTCATGCACCACACACAAACTTAAGGTTAAGAGAGCATTGAGGCTCCAAAGCATCTGAGTAAATCGGCATGATAATGTAAGTGTAGGAAATCGATTTACAGTAAAAAAAATATATTATCTCTAAATATTAACAAGAAAAATAACATTCACGCGTCAATCAAAAAAATTTCTAAAACCTTTCACAATTTTTAATTGTTTTAGCTTATAAAATATTAATATTTAGTTTTACGTTTTAAAACAAGTACATTTATAGTTTTTTTTATGACATATTGCAAATGCAGTTCTTTCCCGTGCCTCGGGCACCAAACATTAGAATTAAGTGCTAGAGGGAAAGCTTCGCCTGAATTAAAACAAATTTGCTGTGTGCAAAAACAAATCGTTCTAAAATATATATATATATAATGACATAATCAGATTGGTCAATTGCACCTTTTACATGTTATGAAGAATTTGGAATGGCCTTCCCTATTTGGGGTTTCTGATGGTGATACAACTGTACACAGTTAAATGCCTTATCACTTTTGGAATGAAAATCTATTATTTTAATCTTACCTACATGACTGTTTTATTTATCTCTGAGACAAGAGAAACCGTGTATACTCAGTATAAGTTGTCCCAAGTATAAGTCAAGGAGTAAAAGTCGAGGGTAGAAAATAGGACCTCTACTGCCTCCTGATTCTGTATTGTTTTGAGGCTTTATTTGCCCTTTAAATGGACAGCAAAATTCCCATACAGTTGTCCCATACAGTAATAGCCAAATCCAGTTATGGCTATTACTGTATGTGACTACTGTATGGGGATTT
>JAACNH010006816.1:0-16385 GCA_019447015.1 Hymenochirus boettgeri
AGAGAACGACGGACGGTTAAATGGTCCCATACAGTGAGAACAGACGGTAAAGGTCCCATACAGTGGGTACAGAGGTAAATGTCCATACAGTAAGAACAGACGGTAAAAGGTCCCATACAGTGAGAAACAGATGGTAAAGGCCCCTACAGTGAGTACAGGACTGTAAAGGTCCCATACAGTGAAGTATACAGACGGTAAAAGGTACCATACAGTGAGAACAGACGGTAAAGGGTCCCATACAGAGGACAGAAGGTAAAGAGTCCCATACAGTGAGATCAGACAGTAAAGGTCCATACAGAGACTAGACGGTAAAGGCCCATACAGTGAGAATAGGGTAAAGGTCCCATACAGTGAGTTCAGACAGTAAGTCCATACAGTGAGCGAGACAATAAAGGCCCATACGTGAGAAACAGACAGTAAAGGCCCATACAGTTAAGAGCACAGTAAACGGTCTCACATACAGTGAGAGCAGACAGTAAAGGTCCCAACTGTGAGAACGACAGTAAAGGGTTCCCATACGTGAGAAACAGACAGTAAAAGTCCCATACAGTGAGAACAGACAGTAAAGGTCCCATACAGTGAGAACAGGCAGTAAAGGTTCAATACAGTGATAACAGACAGTAAAGGTCCCATACAGTGAGAACAGACGGTAAAGGTCCCATACAGTTAGAACAAACGGTAAAGGTCCCATACAGTGATAACAGACGGTAAAGGTCCCATACAGTGAGAACAGACGGTAAAGGTGTCCCATACAGTGAGAAATAACAGACGGGTAAAGGTCCCATACAGTGCAGAACAGACGGTAAAGGTTCCCATACAGTAGACAACAGATACGAGTAAAAGTCACAGTACAGTAAGAACGGACGTAAAAGGTCCCATACAGTGAGAACGACGTAAAGTCCCATACAGTGAGTTCCATATACAGTTGAGAACAGACGGTAAGGTCCCATACAGTGAGAACAGACGGTAAAGGTCCCATTACAGTGAGTCCTATACAGTGAGAAACAGACAGTTAAGGTCCCATACAGTGAGAACAGACAGTAAAGGTCCCATACAGTGAGAAACTGATGGTAAAGGTCCCATACAGTGAGAACAGATGGTAACGTCCATACAGTGAGTACAGACGGTAAAGGTCCCATACAGTGGAAAAAGACGGTAAGGTCCCATAAGTAGGAACAGACTGTAAAAGTCCAACATGAGGTCAGACATAGGTTCTAACAGTAAGAACAGACGGCAAGGTGTACCGTCATACAGTGCAGAACAGATAGGTAAAGGTCCCATACAGTGAGAACGACGGTAAAGGTCCCACAGTGAGTCCAATACAGTGAGAACAGAGGTAAATGTCCCATACAGAGGAGAACAGGACGGTAAAGGTCCCATACATGGAAACAGATGGTTAAAGTCCCATACAGTGAGTACAGACGGTAAGGTACCATACGTGAGTACAAGACGGTAAAGTCCCTACAGTGAGAACAGATGGTAAGGGTCCCATACAGTGTAAGGAACAGATGGTAAAGTCCCATACAGTGAGATCAGAAAGTAAAGGTTCATACAGTAGAACAGACGGTAAAGGTCCCATACAGTGAGAGTACAGATGTGAGTAAAGGTCCCATACAGTGAGAACAGACGGTAAAGGTCCCAAACTGAGAACAGATGTAAGGTCCTACAGTGAGAACAGACGGTAAAAGTCCCAAACAGTGAGATACACAGTAAAGTTAAGCCCCCTACAGTGAGAACAGGCAATAAAGGTCCCACTACAGTGAGAACAGACGGTAAAGTCCCATACAGTGAGAAACGACATTAAAGGTTCCCATACAGTGAAACAGACAGTAAAGGTCCCATACATTGAGAGAACCGATGGTAAAGGTCCCATACAGTGAGAACTAGTGAAAGGTCCCATACAGTGAGTACAGACAGTAAAGGTCCATTACATGAGAAACAGACAGTAAAGGTCCCATACAAGTGAGAATAGACAGTTAAAGGTCCCATACCAGTGAGAACAGACCAGTAAACATCCCATACAGTGAGAAAAGCCAATAAAGGCCCCATACAGTGAGAACAGACAGTAAAGGCCCCATACAGTAAGAGCACAGTAAACGGTCCTATACAGTGAGAGAGACAGTAAAGGTCCCATACGTGAGAAAGCAAGTAAAGGGTTCCATACAGTGAGAACAGACAGTAAAAGTCCCATACAGTGAGAAAGACAGTAAAGGACCATACAGTGAGGAACAGGCATTAAAGGTTCCATACAGTGATAACAACAGTAAAGGTCCCATACAGTAGATGAGAACAGACAGTAAAGGTTCTATACAGTAAAGGTCCCATACAGTGAGTACAGACAGTAAAGGTCCATACAAGAGAACAGACAGTAAAGGTCCCAAATTGAGACAGACAGTAAAGGTCCCATAGAGTGGTGAGACAGACAGTATAGGTCCCATGCAGTGAGAACAGGCAGTAAAGGTCCCATACGTGAAACAGACAGTAAGGTCCCATACAGTGAGAACAGAAGAAAGGTCTATACAGTGAGAAAGCAGTAAAGGTCCATACAGTGAGAACAAACGATAAAGCTCCCATACAGTGAGAATAGAAAGTAAAGTTCTATACAGTGAGAAACAGACAGTAAAGGCCCCATACATGAAAACAGAGAGTAATGGTCCCATACAGTGAGAAACAGACAGAAAGTTTTCATACAGTGAGAACAGACAGTAAAGATCCCATACAGTAAGACACGACAGTAAAGGTCCCATACAGTGGAGGAACAGCCGAAAGTCCAACAGTGAGAGACAGACAGTAAAGGTCCCATACAGGAATGAAAACAGACAGTAAAGGTCCCATACAGTGAGAACAGACAGTAAAGGTCCTATAAGTGAGAACAGACAGTAAAGGTTCCATACAGTGAGAACAAACAGAATAAAGCTCCCATACAGTGAGAATAGACGTAAAAGTTCTATACAGTGAGAACAGACAGTAAAGGCCCATACAGTGAGAACAGCAGTAGTAAGGACCCATACAGTGAAAAACCGAGAGTAATGGTCCCATACAGTGAAACAACAGTAAAGGTTTTATACAGTGAGAACAGACAGTAAATATCCCATACAGTAAGAACAGACCGTAAAGGTCCCATACAGTAAGAACAGACAGTAAAGGCACCATACAGTACAGAAAGACAGTAAGGTCCCAACAGTGAGAACAGACAAGTAAAGGCGCATACAGTAAGAACAGAACAGTAAAGGTCCATACAGGGGAACAGCCGTTTTTGTGGGGTCCAAGGCAAACAAAAAGAGTTCACGTGTAGACTTGGCATTTTGCTTTCCTTTAGCTGCCCGGTTGGTGGAAAAAATTCGTTTTTTGAATGGTGTCTTTGGTAGAGGTGTCTCTTGTCGGGGTTTTGAGTATCAAGGAACACTAATACAAGCACTTTTTAAAGTCAACCTTTTTGGGCTCTCTAGATAGGCCTTCTGTTCTGAGACTTAGGGTTATGACCGATAGTTCAGTGTATCCGCCAATTGGCCGAAATAATCACATGGGTTTCGGCTGTGCTTGACTGACCGTTGGTCTGAATTGGTAGAAAGGATGATCGAACATGGTGGAAACACACGTCCGATTGGCGCGGTCCTCAATGGACAGCAGCTCCTGTCGTGGTAAACTGTTGGCTGCGGCCACTATTGCCGCAAACCAACAGTCCTTCTCCTGGTCTGACTGGTTGGAAGAGTAAACGTGTCGGTCAGGAGGAAACCAGTGCATGGTGTGTACCATGGCTTTACTTAGCTTATATTGTGAGTGACTGTGGGAGTGGGGTCACAATTGATGGACTGGTTACACTATTATGCTACCACATTTCCTTGTGGAGGAAGAGTGGATCTTAAGAAAAACCATGATCAAGGCACAGGTTCTCCAACACACAAATAAGTTATTTAATTAAAGGGGAACTGTGGTCTCCAAACAAGTTGGTTTAAATGAAAGTCCAGTTTCCTGACGACCAGAAAGTGAAGGTTGGGAGGCTGATTTGTGACATTCCTAAGGCTTCTCTGCCACAGTGCCGCCGGCGAGCCAGCCTCAGACTCCTCGGTGTGTGAGGGAGACAGGAAGTCTTCCTCCTCTTTGCTGTGGGAAGGACCTGCGCTAGCTGCAGAGAAGGTAAGGGAATCTTACAGACCTTCTCTCTCACTATGTGAAACAGCCTTTTCAGGCACAGGTCTAATCTGCCTGAAAAGCTGTTATCACAGAGTTTTCGGGGGGGGGGGGGTGTGTCTCAGTGGCCCACAGCACCTGTGAACAAGGCGGGGCTTAGGCACCACATGTGGGAGGGGCCACAACACCCACGATGGGCGGGGCCACAACACCCACGAGTGGCGGGGGAAAGGAACATGGGCTGTAAGGGAAATGGGCCAAGGGGGGTGCAAAGGGGAGGGACACACGGGCAGATTGATTGACAGTTTCAGAGCGAAGAAAAGCAGGAAGTGCAGGGGACTGGTGATGCTGCTGCCATATTACACACATAAATGTAAATATCTTAAAACTATGCAAAATAAACAATGAAAATACATTGCAAGATTCTCAGAGAGCAATTTCCTATCAATTTACCTAGTCATTTGGACCACAGTTCCTCTTTAAACCTCTACAGTTGGGGGAGGAGGTGCTAAAGAGCAAAAATTTAATGTAATTACATAAGAGGGGGAAAAGTACTCAAGCACACTTCAGGGTTTGTGTGAAATAAATAAAATCCCTTTAATTAAACACATGGGAATGTTACATAGGTGGATGCATATACAATATTAAAAACAATTAAAGTTCTGTCAGTATAAATGTAAAGACTAGACAGTAACAATAATTATCCGTCTGTGTCAGTGTATATATTATCAGCATCAGGGCCGTTTCTAGCCATCTTGGTGCCATTGCGTGATCAGATCGCAATCCCATTGCTATTAAAATTGCTGTAGTGTGCCCTTGCCCTCCAAGAGTATTGGAATCAACACTTTCAGCATTTCCCAGAGTATTGCCATTAACCATTCAGTGCCAGCCATCTTCCCCTGTGCCAGCAGACTTTCTATTAATAATTTTAGTGCCAGCACTTTCCGAGTATTGACATTAACCCTTCAGTGCAGCAGTTCCACAGAATATTGTGATTACCACTTTTAGTGCCAGCAGAGTATTGACATTTACCTCCCAACTGTCCCAGATTGTCCGGGAATTCACAGATTTCCGCCTGTGTCCCACTGTACTGGATCGCATCTCAGTCCCGATTTTTCATCTAAGTCCTGGATGTCTAAGTGTCCCCTGACCAGCAGTGTTGGGTATGAATAAAGTTTATTTTAAGTAAAAAAAAACTTAATTCATGCCGATACTGCTGCTAGAATTCACTGCTATAGTGAAAGAAGCAGCAGAGCATTTTGTTAGTACTTTGTGACAGTCTGGGCAGTACTTTAAAGGAAACTGAAATCAGACAATGTATTGAACCCCATTTACACTATACTTACATTATAAGAGTACCTTGTGTGGTTGTGCTCACACATAGATAAAAAGAAAAAAGAACACGTTGTAGGCAGAAGTTATTCATTATATGATTGGAATTTTTGGTGTGCTGCCTCAAACCACTGGCGCTGGAAGTTTACAAAACTTTACATTTAGAAGAGATGCTCCCAGCGTTAGCTAGTCACCTTACAAATCCCCGTTGCGGCTCCCAGCTACTTCCTGTAACGGCCCTCAGTCACGGTGATTACCAGACAGGTTTCCACGCTGCTGCTTGGACACCGTAAAGGGCACACCAGCCAGCAGTGGACCAAGTGCGGTGGATCAGGAATTTGTAAGGTGAAATCTAACTCTGGGAACATCTCTTCTAAATGTAAGTATAGATTAAATGGGTTTTTTTGGGGTGGACTACACTGTACCAGTTCATTACACAGTGTTATTCAGTCCTCCAGTTCATTACACAGTGTTGTCAGCCCCCCACTTCATTACACAGTGTAGTCAGCCCCTCCAGTTCATTACACACTGTATTCAGCCCTCAAGTTCATTACACAGTGTCTTTCAGTCCTCCAGTTCATTACACAGTGTTGTCAGCCCCCCACTTCATTACACAGTGTTAGTCAGCCTTCCAGTTCATTACACACTGTAGTCAGCCCTCCAGTTCATACACAGTGTTGTCAGTCCCCCTCCCACTTCATTACACAGTTATCAGCCCTCGTTATTATACATGTAGTCAGCCCTCAAGTTCTTACAGTGTTATTCAGACTCCAGTTCATTACACAGTGTTAGTCATCCTCCAGTTCATTACACAGTGTTATCAGCCTCCAGTTCATTACAGTGTATCAGTCCCCCCACTTCCTTAGCCCAATGTTATTCAGCCCTCCAGTTCTTATCCAGTGTATTCAGCCATCCAGTTCATTACACAGTGTTGTCAGCCCTTCAGTTTATTACAGTGTATTCAGTCCTCCAGTTTATTACATGGTGTTATTCGGTCCTCCATTCATTAGACAGTGTTGTCAGCCCACCAGTTAATTACAAAGGGTTGTCAGCCCTCCAGTTCATTATCAAAGGTTGTCAGCCCTCAAGTTTCATTAACAGTGTCCTTCAGTTTCATTAGTCAGAGCCTTAATTTTATAAGTCGGTTTTCTGCTATCTTAATACATCATACACTTCATATACAAGGCAACAATGTAATATATAGTGGTCTTTGAAGAAGAGTTTGCAGTAATCTTTGACGAAACTAATCTGTCCTAGGTAATAGGAACAGCCACCTAGCAACAGCTGGTGGGCAATCAGCGGTTGCCTCCCGAATCGCTGCTGTAACTTAAACTGCGGTCTTTCGGACCCAGTTCCAGGAAGTGCAGTAAAATATCACGGGTCTGAGATCTCGCGGGAACTCGGCTGTACCTCCGATATTTTCGGGAAGCAGGTGGCTGTCCTATAGTGATAATTGTGAATAAAGAAATGGTGGACACAGTAAAGTCTGAACTGTCATTGAACTTATGTTCCACATGTGTATTCCCATCTAGTGTATATATTCTATACGGTATCAGTATGTCGGTGGTGTTTTTTTTTTTTTTGATGATGGGTTACATGACAACAGTAGGGGAGAACTGGATATCAATGAGACAGGAGTGTTTCCGTTCGCTGTAACTCGGCATAGTAAGGGGATCCCGTTCCTATTTTTTTTTATCTGCAGATCTGGTTGGAAGGCTTTTCACTTTTATGCTAAAATTGTAACTAAAACCCCCATTGTTTTTACTGTTTGCACTAGCATAGATATTATGATTATGGGCCCCAGGAATGTGCATTGATCATCTCTCTTGTTGTTTCTAATGTTTTGGTCAGATCAGTAGCACTTCCACTATTTGTTTAAAGTAATTTTGCCACAGGCGTGCTCCCCAGCCCACTTTGTGTATATATTGTAGCAGAGTTTCTCTGCAGGAAGATTGACCAACGTCCATGTGGTAGTAGCACCCCCAACATGTCCCTTTAATTGGAGGTCTATGCCTTGAATACTTAAGAATGGATGAGAGGCCTCTTCCCTCCTTGTTAAAAGCCAGTACGGGGGGAAGTGATAGCCTGTAATACTAATCCAATGCAAGGTCAGGGAGACAACCTTCCCAGAAAAGGAACCAAGCAGGCAGTGTCAGCCCAGATAAATGAACCAAGGTAAACTGTTGGACCTTCCATACTGGGGTTATCTTCACATGGTTGGAAGGCTTTTCACTTTTATGCATAAATTGTAACTAAAAACCCCCATGTTTTTACTTTTTGCACAAGCATAGATATTACAATATATGGGGCCCGGAATGTGCATTGATCATCTCTTTTCTTGGTTGTTCTAATGTTTTGGTCAGATCAGTAGCACTTCACTATTTGTTATAAAGTAATTTTGCCACAGGAGTGCTCCGACAGCCCCCCTTTTGTGTATATATTGTAGCAGACATTTCTGTGCAGGAAGATGACCAAGCTTCCATGTGTGTAGTAGCACCTCAACACATCCCTTAATTGGAGGTTCTTATGCCTTGAATACTAAGCATTGGATGAGAGGCCTCTTCCTCCTGCTAAAAGCCAGTTAGGGGAGGGGGAAGTGATAGCCTGTAATACTAATCCAAGGCAAGGTCAGGGAGACAACCTTCCCAAGAAAAGACAACAAAGCAGAGAGTGTCACCCAGATAAATGACCCAAGGTAAACTGTAGGACCTTCCATACTGGGGTTACTTGACGTGGTTGGAAGGCTTTTCACTTTTATGATAAAATTGTAACTAAAACCCCCCATGTTTTTACTGTTGCATAGCTAGATATTAGGATATATGGGGCCCAGAAATGTGCATTGATCATCTCTTTCTTGTTGGTTGCAGTTTGGGTTTGATGTCTCCAGAACCTCAGATGTCCTGTGAAAACAGAAAGGGGTTGTTTTAACCTAATAATTGTCCAGTACAACAGTACATGATTATTTATTGGCTAAACTGAACAGAAAATAGCAATATGTGCATATGGTTATGTACTTATTATATATCTGGCTTCCTCCACAATTTTTATTTTAATCTGGTCAACACAGGAATTTTATGGGAGGGAGGGTAGGTCGCTGTGCTGGGTGGCTGTCCTATCCCTAGGAAATATAGTTGCAGGTCATGATTACTGCAAACTCTTCTTTGTCCCACGAAAGGCAACCACCTAGCAACAGCTGGTGGGCAGAAAAGCACATCCTATTGTTTGCCCTTGCAAAGTTCAGTCACTCTGGCTCTGTGGACTCAGTAATTTCTGACCAAAGTCCTATTGGATGACCATCTAACTGCTTGAGGATGGACTTTAAGGGAACTCCCTTCGAGGCCAAGTTGGGAAATGCTTTCTCTATGCCTTCAAAAATTGTATATATTGTTTTAAGTTAGAAAACTATACATAATGAAGATTTAGTATCGTTGGGTAGGTCGAAGCTCATCAGTTTCTTGAGAAGTATGGAAATTTCAGATTTCCCCTGAGAATTATGTGATCACCACCTGGGGGAACATCCAAGGTTCATTGATATGGATTTCTGTAATTCAGCTGATCTTGCGCAGAGGCTAGGGCAAAAGCATGCTAGTTTTATACATAGAGGGTGAAGAGACGTCAATCCCATTTCGCTAGGAATGGAGGATAAATAAAGGAGGTATCAATGTCCCACATTCCCACAGATGTGTACCTGGGAATAAGTGGCCTAGAAAGTTAAAGCTCCTTTTAGCAGTCTTAAATACATAGAGATGGTAGTCAATTCAGGTATTATATGCTTTAACGCTGAACAATAGGATTTAGTGTAGTACAAGTTTATCTGGAGTGACATTCTAGGCCCCCTACAATGCACTGGGTTGTTCAAATTAGGATTCCAATTCCTTCCACACAAACCGGGATAAAATTCAGCTATCTGATTTTATATTTTATAATAGTTATGTGAGGCAATCAAGCTGTTGAGGATGTGGAAAGCTGGAAGCAGAAAAATGGTTTGAGCTGTGATCCATATTAACTGTGGCAGCTTGGACAACAGGTCCAACCCTGGAAGCAGTCTGCAGTTATGCCCAATGAAACTTCTGTCCCACTATCAGTGGCTGGATTTTGGGGAACTGTGGTTTGGATGGCCGAATTGGGTATATGAGAACCAATTCCTTCACCCTGTCCATCTCAATTTTGGATAGGATCTGTGGCATTAATGTGTGGAGGAGGAGGAAAGGCGTTGAGGCGGGGGTGACCTTTCCACAGAAAGGACAGCGCATCCACTCTCCACACATTCTTGGACCATTGTGTCAACTCTCAACAACAGTTTGTGTCTGTGCAGACATCTCTGAGGTGAACAGATCTGTCTCGCTGAAGGACTGATTTGTCTGGGCAAATAGAGTGGCTTCTAGGCACATTTGGTGTCTGGGTTGGGCATCTGCAATCTTGCTGATGCCCTGGACATACTGGGCTACAAGGTTGATGTGGATAGTACTGTCTCCCAGATTTGAAGTGTGCTTCTAAGCACAGTGGTTTATCTGGTTCATCCCTCCTGTTGATGTACGATACCGCTGTCATGTTGACCATTACTTTCTTGCCTGACACTTCTCTTAAGGTAGATTGACTAGGGCCAGTCTCACTGCTCTGATTTCTAGAATGTTTATGTGGAGACTGAACTCCTGATGAGTCCAGTGACCACATTACTGCCGATGGGGTGAATGCACCTTCAAGGACACTCTGACGTTAAAGTCAAGTCTGTGGTTCCCAATCTGCATGGTGAGGGCAGAGGTTGGGAATTTGCAGTATTTGTCATATCTCCTGTCTTACTTGTGGAGATACTAGGTGAGACCAAGCTGTCCCTGTCTGAAGACAACCTCAAGGAACACCTGACTGTGCCTGCAGGGCATGAGGGCTTGTATAGAGCCTGAGCTAGGGCTACTAGCTTCCAAATAAACTTCGCTATAATGCGAAGGGTATAAACGGTGGAAGAAGTTCCGAACAAAGGATTTGATCAGACTCCATTTCTGGTCTGGGCCTGAATGATGAAATGCTGTGTGTCTATCAGAAAACCTTAAACAAGAAGGTACTGACTTTTGTGAGTTTATGGAGAAACCCAAGCTGGTGAGAGGGAGAGTATTATGTCTTTCTGTCACAAAATCTCGGACTCTTCTGGAGCAAAAACAGAAAAACTGATTGTCCAGATCGTGACAATTCCCTTTGCCCGAAATGCTGGATTAACTGTTTTTTGTACTCTGGTAAATGTGTAGGGCATTACATAGGCCAAACACCATCACATTCCATTGTTATATCTGATCCTGCCAGCGAAATTGAAGTAGATGTCTGTGATTTTGCGAAATATAAATTGTGCAAAAGGCGTCTTTTAAGTTTTTTTTAGTCTGAATCGCTTCAGTTCTATGAAGCGATTTAGTGATTTTACATTAAGACTGACAAAGTGAGCCGTCCTGTTTTAGTACTGGAAATATGACTTATCCAGCCTTTCTTTACTGGGTAAGAGTGTTCTACTTTCCCTTGTGACAAGGCCAATGAAAGGATATTGTCTAACTCTTATGTGAGCCCTGGACAATGTTCCCTCTAACTTAAATCAGTGTGTGCGCAGAAATATGTTTTCTGTGCACATACAAAATTAATCTTGTGCGCCCATACCACCGCACTTAAGGGCATGTCCACCCCCAAAACTATAATCCCCCCACTACTGGCCCCACCATTGTAGTGTAATAAAATCCTTACCCCAAACCCAGTCCAAATGGGTCTCAAGTAATCCCCCCCCAAAGTCCCCAAAACCACCCACCAGAGATAGCAGAGTCCATATAGGACTCTGCCTCCTGTCTCCCCTACAGGAGAAGTTGGCATGAGCACTGCAGCCATTCTTCCCCTCCCTCCCCCTCACTCTCCCTCTCTCCCGTTTGGTGATCCCTCCCCTAGCATAGAAACCCTTGGCCATATATTAGTATTCCTTTCCCCAGCCCCAACGCTGAAAAGATTTTTAAGAACGTCCCCAACTCTACTTACATTCCCTCTCTCCCCGGCGTTCTGAGCAGCCGTCAGCCGCGTCGTGATTGTCTGCCTCTCAGCCAATCACGGACGCGGCTGCCGGTCCCACCCCCTGCTTGCAGTGTCTTCAAGCAGAAAGCCGGGCAGTGCGTTGGAGGAGATAGGGAAGGTAAGTAAATATTGGGGCACTTTCTTAAATTATTTTAAGCGGTTGGGGCTGGGGGAGGCATACTATCACATGTGAAATTTTTTTATAAGGGTGGACATGCCCTATAAATTCCAGAAGATTTTTGTGTGCGCACCACTCTACCTGTGTGGCAGGCTGCAGAGCTGTGTACGCACAAATGAGAACACAGCTTAGAGGGAACATGGCCCTGGAGACCTTGGTGGTATGGGAAACCTTACCAGGGAAAGGAACAGGCCTTTCTTTATGATTTTGAGGACCCAGCGGTCTGAACATAGTGCCTTCCAGGCTGAATAAAATCTCTAAAGGAATTGTGCAAGAAGAAGGGGTACCTACCTGCAATAGTTTGCGAGCGAATACTGCTCTGGGCACAGAGTGTTGCTGGTCCTGTTTGTGTCCTCTGTGATTAAATAGTTTAGAGCTGCCCTGGTTAAAATAGGAATGACCCTTGGGCTTTGAAGTGACTCCCTCCATATTTGTGAAGGATGGTCTTGTTTTTTTTTTGGTTTTGTTTTTTAGCAAAGGACATCAAAGGCTTTATATCTGATTTTGATATCCCGAGGTGAGCCCTTAAATTAGAGATGACTTAAATAAAAATGTGATTTAAAGTGTCAAGCTTTAATTGGAGCTGTCCTGCTGATTGATCTCAGTAAGGCTATTTGATAAGAGTAACAAACAGATGGATGGTTCATCTGTATTACCCTCCTGTTCAAATTGGGAAAGCATGTGAACAGTAGTAGCCCTGCTGCGTCAGCAATTTTTTACTGAATATTGTGCAGCGTATGGTCTAACACATAAGTTTTGGAGTATCAGCTTGTTTTTTTGACCAGCATGAACCTTAAAGCCAGATGGGCAAACGGAATTGCCCAGAGCTGTAAAAATAATTTAATATGGGTTCCTTGCCAGCCCCACACAAGCCATTTGAAGCTAATTTCTCCTCTTTCTGAGGAAGCAAAGGACCTGGACTCTGTTTCAGAGTCCCAATGCACTGTGGGATATGTAGTTGGTGCGTCAAACAACACGGTTTTATGGCAAAGCCTCTCTCCTCGTGGCGTTTGCTCAAACGAGCGTCAGGGAAAATTTGTGCAGACACACTGTGAGTGTGTAATTTTTGAAACATATCACCATGTTTAATTTGTACAAGCATTTCTTCCCTTTTATAACGCCCTGAACAGGGCTAATGGCTGCTCAGAGGCATTGAAGTGTCTGAGGGAGGCCTCTGGGAAGAAGGTTATTTTTCCTTTAATAAACTGGCTCCTCATGTGAGAAGGATATAAAGCTTCTCTTACCACCCTTTATGTGGTAAAATTGGAGGAATGGAGTGTCTATCTGGTGAATATAGTCACTTCCTCACAGAGTCCTCCTCCACTGCACCGCTGAAAAAAATCTGAGAGTGCAGCTGAGATCCCATGAGATTCAGAACCTCACAAGACTTTGCTGGCACTTCCTGGAACTGTGTCCTAAGACCGCAGTTTCAGTTTACAGCGGGGATTTGGGAGGCAGCCGCCTGATTCCCACCACGTGTTGCTAGGTGGCTGCCCCCCGGGGACAAAGGGTATCTATACTTTAAAAAATGAATTTTCAAAAATTGACCCTTCAGTGCCAGCACTTTACCAAGTTTTGCCATTAACACTATCAGGCCCAGCAGTGTATTAACTCTAACCATTTCAGCTGCCACTGAATTGTTCATCCTCACCTACTCTAAGTTCTAATTGGAGGAGGGTGGAAGGAAGAAAAGAGGCAGGGATAGTGATCTCATGGATGCTAGTAATATAAGTCTATTTAAGGGTTTTTATATTGATGTGTCTATGGAGCTAGCTACCTAGTAAAAAATAATGTAAAAAGTGCTGTGGAACCCAAACAAAAAAAAAATCACACCACTGTGAAAGTAATTATTTGCGTACAATGACAGTATCTGAATCTGTAATAAAGTGATACATGTTTGCTCCAGAGACCCATGAAGACCAGTTTTGCTTAAACTTTATATTAGCAAAGATGCTAATCATATTCAAAGTCCGTGCTGTGTCATTTCTTCTTTTTTTTTACCTTATTTTCTAAGAACAAATGTTACTTACCTCGAGGTCACAGACAATCAACTTATTATAGTTGTCTTCTATCTGCCCATTCAGTCAGAGAACTATCAGGCAATAACTGAATCTGAAAATTTGTATAAATATCATTTTTAAGTGATAAACTGGTTTAACTCTCTCAGACCTTTTACTAAATAAACATTTTAAATGGATGATGTCCAGAACCAAATCATGCTAGAAAAGTGGTGGAGGTGTGGAAAAGTTGCGGGCGAGGAAGAGTCAATGAATATAACTCAGTGAATATTTACAGGTCAAACCTACTATTGTCAGTGGAAATTTTTAATATATTTGCAAAGATTGATAAAATCCTCCATTGAGGCAGTCGTGGGCACCAATCACAGGACTAGGTGCCAGTATGCCCCCTGCTTGCAGTGGTTGGGGATGGATAGGGTCCCTACCCAATATAAAAATACACATTCTACTGCTTTGTAAGAAATGTCTACCTGAATATATTGACAGTTCAAGATTTAGTGGCATGCTGTGGGAAACCTAAAATAGATCAGTTGACTCGTTTTATCTGCAGTTTAGAATTTAGCTTTTTTAAAGAAATCAAATAAAATTTGTCAGGTCTTTAGTTAATTCTTTTTAAGGGACTCTCCAGCCTGAAAAAATGTTTTGATATTATGTAGGTAACTCCTGCCCACCCTCAACCACTGTATAGTTTGTTTAAAAAATCCTATTCCTACTAAAAAAATAAAAAGGTGGGGGGGAAGCGATTAAGTCCATATTTAACATAATTATGTTTTCCAAATAAATTGTCTTGATTTTAAGACAAGCCATCATTTCAAAGAGAAGTTTAGGATAAACAATATTATGTGTCTGACTGATTTGTACCCGACATGCTGATGAAAGCAATTTATAAACTTGTCTATAAGTAATTCCTAATCAGTGGTGCATAATTGTTAAGTCAAACTCTCCAGTAAAGTCTTTCTTGAACCTTCCTATCTCTGACCCCAAGGCTTAGAAATGCTAAAGGTTGGCCATACATATATATACGATTTTATTACCCGACCGAGCGCTCACCAAACGGTCAACCGATCTTTAAAAATCAAGACAATTATTTGAAAAACTAAATTCTTTTTAAATGTGGACTTAATCAGCTTCCCCCTCTTTTTTTTTTTAGTAGGAATAGGATTTCACCTCCCTGGGAAGAGGCTTTACAATTTTATAGGTACCTTTAAAGTTAAAGGCTAAGCCAATTTTTTTCTGATGATGAAATATATAAAATTCCCCTCAGTACCAAGGATATCCAAAGTGGCACATAGAACAACTGCTCTCTTTAACAGCAAGAAAAAGCACTAAAGGTGCCATACATATTTCGATTGTACTACCGACTGGGCGCCGATCCTGCCAGAACCGCCTTCCATTCTTCTATGCGACCAACATGCGATCGCAAAATGAAAAAGGGACTTGCAATCGCAGTGTCGGGTCGCATGAAGAACGGGAGAGACGGTTTCTGGCAGAATGGTCAAAAGCATGAACGCTGGTTTACCGTATATAACAGTTATAAGTCGAATTTTTACATTTTAAAATTAGCCTGAAAACCAACCTCACTTATACTCGAGTCAAGTCCTAATTTGATCCAAATTCTGCAATTACAGATTAGTAACCAGTAGGTGGCGCTGTGTTAAAACCTGCATAGAAAGTTACAGGAGCTGATCTGCCTTACACTTCCTGCTTCCTGTATTCTGTGCCTGGACTACACTCAGCACTGTCACTGGATGGCTGTAATCTGATGGGTCTACCTCAGTTTGGGGAAAGACAGCTTGAAACTACAACTCTCAGTGGACATTTTACTATTGGGTCAGAGAATCCTTTACTATATGGGGGTCAGAGTTTCCTTACTATATGGGGGTCAGAGGGCCGCTTTACTATATGGGGGTCGGAGAATTGTAAATGATGGGAAGCTGTAAATAAAAGGGTTTCACCTGAACATTGCACCTTGCACACTCCACTGTTTTAGCAATTGAATATCACAGCACAAAGCAGATTTTGCTGGGAGGTGTAGTTTCCAACAGATGAGTGCAAAATGAATATTGAAGGTTATGGTACTGGAATTCGCTGTATGGCTACTTAGCTGTATGGATTTCATGTATGGAATTTGCGTCCAATTTAAAGGGGCATACTAAAGCCTAAAAACAAAGGAACACAGAATCAGAAAGGCGTAGTGGTGATTAAGTTGCTTACCGTCGAACTTTATACTCGAAGGTCATCATTTTAAAATTTTAGGTAAAGAAATAGGTTTAAAGGTCCCATACAGTGAGAACAGACGGTAAAGGTCCCATACAGTGGGTACAGAGTGTAAATGTCCCATACAGTAAGAACAGACGGTAAAGGTCCCATACAGTGAGAACAGATGGTAAAGGCCCCATACAGTGAGTACAGACTGTAAAGGTCCCATACAGTGAGTACAGACGGTAAAGGTCCCATACAGTGAGAACAGACGGTAAGGGTCCCATACAGAAGGAACAGAAGGTTAAAGTCCCATACAGTGAGATCAGACAGTAAAGGTCCCATACAGTGAGAATAGACGGTAAAGGTCCCATACAGTGAGAATAGGGTAAAGGTCCCATACAGTGAGTACAGACAGTAAAGGTCCATTACAGTGAGAATAGACAATAAAGGCCCCATACAGTGAGAACAGACAGTAAAGGCCCCATACA